>VOPJ01002009.1:0-35573 GCA_014673585.1 Semibalanus balanoides
CTCCGACTCCGGCCAAAATAACCGACTCCGACCGACTCCGACTCCGACTCCGACTCCGCAGCCCTGATCAGAACCATCCCCGACTCCCACTGGGCTCAGCCGCACATCTGCTCCCCACCCCTCCCCATTGGAGTCCTTCGGGAGTCCCAGACCCTCCGTGAGCCTCCGGGAACGGAAGAACATGCATACAACGCCACAGCATCGCTGCTGCGGGTTGTCCTGTTCCCTCCTTTGACTAACCGGTGTGGGGGGGGGGGCTAATGGCCTAATTGGCCCCGTACACGTGCGCTGCGTACGCGCAAGTTAATTCCTCCAGGCGGAACGGATTCATCGGCGGGCGGAAATGGACCGAGACGGGCGCTGCTTCAGGCTCCAGCTGACGCGGCGTCAGCTGGAGAACGGTTTATTGGACCTCGACAGATGACCCCCATTGGACCCCACGGCACTAAAACGATTTAGTCGGTGGTCAACAAATAACCCGACACTCCAGATTCACAGAGACAGGGCAGAAAAGGCGAAATCTGGCGGTAGAATGACTGCAGTGCCGAGCGCAGGGTTGTGCTTGACTCATGAGTTCGTGAGTCAAATTTGACTCAACTCTGACTCAATGAGTTGAGTCAGAGTTGAGTTAGTTAAATCAAAATATGTTGTTGATTCGAGTCAGATTTGAGTCACACATATTTTCGTTTGAGTCAGAGTTGAGTCACCTGAAATCAAAGTTGAGTCGACTCATTATTGCGGGCCAAGTGAGTGATTGGAAGCCGCAGAAATGTCGAGATCTGACAGATTTATCACCGTACCTTTGGCATTATGAGTGATTGGAAGCTACAGAAATGTCGAGATCTGACAGCTTTAACACCGTATGTACCTTTGACATCACATGGAAATATGTCATAGTCTTCAAGCATATAACCTATTTTTGACCGCATCCCCCCGTCAATAATTATCGGTGTCGTTGAGTCAAAAAATAAGTCGACTCAACTTTGAGTCGACTCATTTTTGCTTCAGTCAGGGGTAAAGTCGAAGTCGGAATGTGTCAAGTCAGAGTCGAGTCGACTAAAAATTTCCAGACACTGAAGTCTAAGTTGAGTCAGAGTCTTTCAGAAATGAGTCAGAGTCGAGTCAGTCGAAAACATATGAGTCGAGCACAACCCTGGCCGAGTGCCTGCCATTCACAGAGGCCCCCGCTTGTAAGGTTTTACGTTTTGTAATGTTGTAAGGTCTTGTAAGGACAGGCTAGTTCCGAAGAGGTGTCAGCACTCGGCACGCGCAGTACCTATACTGAGTCGCGTCAAATGTTCATTTCATTATCGACCAAACGCAGTCTCGTGTTGTATTTGCTGGTGCACGAGTATAGAGAATGCATTAATTTCTAGTTCACGTACAAACGCTTTAGAAACATTGAGACATGTGACGACTTGCCTTTAAAATGACTCACCTAAAGACTAAAGTCTGGTTGTGATTCAGCGATCCCAGTTATTTCCAAGTTAAACGCCTGACGTATTTATTGGGGCAATTGAACTGGCTGTTTGAACACGCTGGAGGTAGGGTCAAGTTATTTTATTATCATTTGACACGTAAATCACCTCCACTACAAAGCACTGGTCTTTTATTGTTGTAGCCAGGGCTGCGGAGTCGGAGTCGGAGTCGGAGTCGGAGTCGGTCGGAGTAGGTTATTTTGACCGGAGTCGGAATCGGAGTCGGTAAAATTTTACCGACTCCGACTCCGGGTGTCAGTTATGGACAGCGCATGGGCAAAGTATTTTTGGTGCATTTAAGTGAACCACCTGTGGCGATGACTATAGAAATAATGCCTCTTCGGCTAAGTTTGGTTCGATTCCATCAATTATTTTAAGGTAAAAGGTAAAATATGAATTATTTTGAATCACGGTGGGCGAAATAGAACCTGAGGTGTGTCGTCGCCCGCGTCGGATGCAGATCCCAAAATGCCATCGCCTGGAATTTAACCCGCTATTTATTGACTAGGGGTCTCAGCTGAACCCCATTGACGGTGGGCGATACTTCGCCCCCTTGGTTATCTTCCAAACAATGCTCGCAGGAAAACGCACAAGGTGGTATTCGAAAGCTCCAAATAATACGCATCTGAAAGCAACTCGAAATTTTCAATTTGAGGTCTCATCTCAGGTCACGGTCAGGTCGCAGGTTTATACAAAATCAATGTATTTAAATGAATGGACCATACCTACCTTTAAATACAAGGCCTTCGATTGCGACCATTATCACCCAAAAGTGCTCTGAAAGTCTGAAAGGTATGCAGGTACACATCCAGCGTTAGCTAAAGCGAGACTATTGGCTAAGGTCAACGTCAGGTCAAAAAAGGCCACTATGCGCCAAAGATCTTCAAAAGTCGGACGACACATGCTTTATAGATTATTTTACACTGAAATTCACTAGTGATAGTCATCTAACCATAAACCACCTGACCTCGGCTCAAATAAATGAAGTTGATGTCTAGCACAGTTCAAGGTCAGGTCTCATAAGATCAAAATTAGAAAGAGAAATAAAAATAAAAATGGATGGTTATAGACTATTTCTGCCTCCGCAATGTAGTGGTGAAGTTTAATGGCTCGTAGCTAGTCATTAAAAACGATAATTCAAATACAAAATTTGTCATTAATTACTCGTGATTTAGGAGCGATACGTCAGTCAAAAATACTGATATTATTTAAATGGGGGAATTACTAATAGTTCTCTAATACATATTTTGTTTTTGTAATACGTTTGATGGTTTTGTGTGTGTGTTGTGTGTGTGTTTTTTAACTCAAAATGTTCCAAAATCCGAGAGTAGCTTTTTGTAGCCCGAGCCATTTGTATCTTCAAACTTGTTTGTATTTGCCAAAGTATGACGTTGTATGGATCTGTTGGAGTTAGGATTTTTTACGTCAAAGTCGTGTGCATTGACGTCACCAACTTCGCTATATCTCGAAAATGTTCGACCAAATTCCTTTTTCTGCCCAGAAGACAAACATGCAATTGATATAAGAGAAGGTACCAAAAGTGTCACGTTTATATTTTTGGTAAAGCTATTGTTATTGTTTTTCTTCAAGTGGCAATATTTGCCCCCCCTCTCCACCAGTCAATGGCGGGATTAGCAACGATCACGATAAAACAATTTGTAAAAAATGTTTTGAGTGAAGTGCAGCCTACTCAGGCGAGTTAAAGGTCTCATTCATTAACTATATTATCTAATCATTGCTTTTAATATGCATGTGAATGGTAGCATCGGGATTTTTGGGCTTCAATAACTAAACAATCGATAGCTATGGTCATGCGGTTTCTACCCATTTCAACGAACTGCTATATTTTCAAATAAATTATCTCCAATCTTGAAACGGGAGAATTATTGCTATGGGTGGTTACCTTCTTGTGCACTGTTGACAATAACTTAGCCATCTTAGGTCGGAGTCGATCCGGAGTCGGAGTCGGAGTCGACTCCGGAGGGTCGGAGTCGGAGTCGGAGTCGGAGTCACCTGAAAACCGACCGACTCCGCAGCCCTGGTCGTAGCACAAACGTAATTTTATTATTCTGTTAAAATAATTTCCATCCCGTCAGCTGGTTTAACGTTAACGTAGCATAGCCGTCTGGAAAGCGATGATTGTTTTTGCGCTTTAGCTTTTTGACATAGTGGCATAATCACTTAGTCAATGTAGTCATCATACGATTACCGCGCGATCATAACCAAAATTTAGCGCATCCACTCACTAATCGGAAACGTTTTTTTCCGGATCCAGAGCCCGGCTCCAGCTAGAATGTATCTGTCACGGACGTCTGTTATAATATAAATCAAAGCTGCAGATACCATCTACATATCATGATCTATGTAAAATAGAACATCGAAAATCGAACCGTTAAATGTAGGTTTCTTCTGTGCTGTTTTTCAGCGATTTGTTTCGACTCGCATTTCAATGTAGTGATAAAGAAGACGGCTGGGTGCGTAAAGAGCCGAGCCCCTCCCCCATCCCCCATCCGAGGGGGGGCAGAATCATGCAATGCAATTTGCGTAGTTTTTTCCACCTGCTGCTGCCACCTGGGGTCGACAGTATAGTAAAGGCTATTCTTTCCGTGCAACGTCCAAGTCCTTAGGCCAAATGTTTGTATCCGGAAAAGTTCGGGAACGCTTCCTCCCGGTTTAGATACCCATGCTTTTCTCACCAGCCGGCTCTGACCAGTCGAGTACCTTCTTATGGCGCGGATCCAGGGGGCGCTAGGGCGCCCTCCCCTCCCCCTGAGCCGGGTCGCGCCCATGGTGCGCCCGGAGGGCACAACTTTTTGAATGTGGTGCCCCCCCCCTGCCTGAAATCCTGGATCCGTGCCTGTTGAACGCAATTGAGTGGAAAATATATTTTACGTTCTGCTTGTTGTGATTACCATATGCCCGCCTACCTATCCTCTACAATTAACAGCCATTTATTAAAAAGGTAACCAAATTAGCAGACAACCGATTGATATTTACGGCGGCCTATAAGTTAGTAGTTGCGACCCCCATTTTTGTTAATTGCTTCATGTATTATCAACATTAGAAGTTGTGTACAGTTTTGTCTCTGGCTGTATATAACAGTTAACATAATCATGTAACATAATTATAATCATAGTATGTTTTATATATATAATCATGAAAAATATTTTGTTTAACAAAAAAATACAACAATAAACAAATCAAGTGCGGATCCACGATTTTTAGAAGGGGGAGCGCAGACCAATTTAGGGACGCCTTCCAACAATCCAGGATCGCCAAATGAGTACCGAGTGGTCTGAGGGTCGCTCTGTGATTCTGATAGGGGCGCCAAAGTGGTCTGAGGGGCGCCCTGTAGTCATAATAGGAATGAGTGCTCACTGGGCTGTCCATCCCCGGACGCCGGGGCGCCCTTCTAGCGTTCTGGGGGGGGGGGGCTGCGGCCCCCTGGATCCGCCCCTGAAACAAATGGCAATTAACTCGGATGCTCATCGATGCACATGGATGGCGACCTATTTAGTGTCGGCGATTTGTTTCATTGACCAATCAGGGATGTTATCACGCTTCTTAGCGCACTTAAAGGGAGTGTGCCTACTCACATTGGTCATGTGGAGTTGTTGACACTAGTCTGTAGAACATATTTTTATGAATTAGCCATGTCTTCATTTCCCCAGGTCAACTTTAGTTTTCTGAGAATTCCAAAGTCGCAATCACAATACTGGCATAGATTAATATCAATAGTCCCAGAGAGCTTTCGCACAAGGAACATGCTCTAACATTAACAAGACCTAGCATATATTGTTTTAGCTACTGGCCAGTGCGCCATTATAGTAACATCTTCGACTCTGTTATAGTGACGATCGTTTTGAGTTTTGAAACAAAACAATGCAAAACAGAATATAAAGAAAAAATTCAACTGAAAGGGCTCCAACGATGAATTTTATCGTAACAATAATCAAAGCAATAGCTTCTTACCGTAATAAAAATATATTTGACATTTCAAAAGAGTAGGCACACTCCCTTTAATTAATTTCTGGCCCTATGACTTGTTTACATATAGGACGTAGGGAAGGACGATGTTGTCAGAGTGAGTAGTGACCTACAAGGGTCAAGGCTACATAGTACATGAAGCTCACTTGGTAAGTACTTTTTTCCAAACTTACAACTGTCAATAAGGGAATAATTTTATCGTATTCTTAAATCTAAATACCATAATTGTTATACCATAACGGAAGCCTAAGCAACTGTTGTTAAACAATACAAGGTGAATATTCCCCAGATTCATCGTCGTGGCGGCGTCGGACATGTGGCCCCACACTCCGGGGGTACATCGGCGTCTGCGTCAGCCGTGTGATCGGCGTGGTTTGCTGGTCGACTTGGACTGGCCGCGTGTGGCTGGCCGTCGTCCCGGGCTGTTCTATAGCCCGCGTGTGGCTGGCCGTCGTCCCGGGCTGTTCTATATAGCCTTGGTCGCGGCCCTCGTGCGCGGCATAGCACATGGTCACAGGACGCGGGAACCGGCACAACGGCCGCGTGGTCGTGAGAGACGAAATAACACACGTGGTTCGTTAGCCCTCGGCGACCTCGCCCGTGTAATCACTGCGTGACCGTGTGTAGGGGGGGGGGTCGACCTCCCTTGGCGTTTGGCCAAAGCGTAGTTCTTCAGAAAAGTGTGTGGGGGGGGGGCTAAGCCGGGAGAATTCGCTTGGAGTACCATCGAAATCCACAAAATTACTGATTTCTCCCCGGATTTGACCCACTTCCTTGTCCAAGTTGTGGGGGGGGGCAGGGCCTCGGATAGCATGTTAACTGGGGGGGCAAATGCCCCCCCCCCAGTGAAGCAATTGCCCCCCAGCTGGACTGATTGCCCACGCAGTGAAAACTGATTAATTCGACACGAGCGGGCATAATAATATTATATATGATACATCGATAGCCGGTGCAAAATACATTCAGTCACCTGACGCTTTTTTACTGCACTGCATAGCCGCGGATAGCATGTTAATGGGGGGGGGGAAGCAAATACCCCCACGCCCACAGTGACTGCTGGATCCCTCCCCAGTGACCAAATTTTGCCTCCTAGTGGGAGCAAAATTGGTAGATAACATACGATTTAACGTCTGTAAGATAAAAAAGCGTCACTAAACATGTTCTCAATTTTAAAAACCAATAATAGCCGGTTACAGCTTACCTAGCGTAGCTTGAGATCTTGAGTACGATACTCGCCCCTTGTCCGTCGCCGAAATTGGAGTGAAGCACAGGTGTCATTTATATACGTTTGGGGTTACCCTCGGCGCCTCCATATGTTGAGTTTGGCCCCCAAAAGATGCTTTCATCTCCCTCAATGTCTTCTGACCAATGGCCGATCCAAGGGGGTCAAAAGGCCAAAGCCTACAAACCGCCTGAAATCGGGGAAAACATGATGCAAGCATAAGGTACTTAAAAAGTTAACTAAAAGCCAAGAAACCACAACAAAATATTTTAAAAATCACCCATTTATCAATAAGAAGCGAAAACCCCGATGGGTTTGTTTTATCGTTTTATATTTTTGGAGGATTTCGCTGCCAGAACAGTTTTTGCAGTCTGGGCTTCTTGCCGTAGTTTCTGTGTGGTTTCTGACATATGTATGTACCATGGTTTCAACTTTCAGCCACGGTGATCCGTGGAAAATAAGCTTCTGAAAATGTCGTAGGTTCTAGGAACATACACTACCCCCCTCCACAAAAAAACACACACACACACACACGACGAGACCGGGGAATATCGGCGAAGCAATATTTATCTTCTTCGAAAAGTTACTCTGTTATCTCTTCTGTGTGGCCCACAGCCCCCCCCCCCCAGGTTCCCTTGGCCCCCATTGCCATAATTCGATTGCATAACCCATTTCGCCGCATATCCGACGAATAAATTTCCGTCTGTGTGCCAGGATTTTGCCGACACGATCGATTATAATTCGAAGCTAGGTTGGGACGCCCCTATTTTTTCCTCGAGTTTTTTTTTACTAGGTTCAGCTCAGTCGAATCACCAGTTCACGTAAAATGCCACCACCTACAAAGACGTTTATTGTTGAACCACAGCCACTGTGTTTGACTGAGCAAAGTGGCAATTTTGACTTGACGAGGTTTCTAACGGCATTTGTGGATTCAACCTAATTCCCATTTTAACCGTTTTTGGCAGATGCCTCCCCTGGCACGACTAAGCTTTCGCAGAGCCTGGGTTAAGAACTGCTAAAAGCAAATTATCCCTGGTAAAGCCGCTTAGATCTTCATTCAGTAAATGTGTTAATATTTGACCAATTGAGTTGTACTGATCAAGCTATAGTATGGCGCCGGTGGATCCCTTTGCTCCGTTTTTGTTCGGTTCCCCAATCGTTTTAAAAATTGACATCACAGTCGTGGACCTTCGATGATGGGCGTGTTTATATTGAGCATTTTTATTTAGCTTCACTATTGTATTATTCTACTATTTAATTTCTGTATTACACTTAGGTATTTTTGTCATTACAACACTTAACGTGCATTTGTACCTATGCATGTATATTGTATAGGGGTACCAGGGAGGGACTTAGCTAAAGCTAAGGGGGCACGGGTCAGGGTGCCATGCCCCTCCCGATTTTTTTTTTCACTAGATGAAATGTGATTCTGCTGACGACTCGATCCTCCCTTCGGTCAACAACATTTGGCTGAGGAACGAAATATGATTCTACCACTGACGTGCCCCCCCTGATAAAAATCCTGGCTAAGTGCCTGCGCTAAACCATATACCTTTAAAAAATGGAATTGCCCCCCCCCCCAGTGAAAATTCCTTAGCCGAGGCCCTGGGGGAGGTGGTGCTGAAGCCAAGTTGGGGAAGGCTAAAAAACTCAACTGAATAGGAAACTTCACCCTTGCGTTTGGCCCCTAATTGAGCTAGAGCTTCGATTAAAGAACGGGCGTGTTACTCAGAGGCGGATCCATGGGGGGAATGGGCAATTCCCCCCAAAGCGAAAAGTCAGTGGGCAAAAGTATATTTTTGCCCCCCAAAGTTGGAGAAAAAGTTACAATTTTTGCCTTTCCAGAATTCATTTTAGCTGTTTTAACAACATGTATTTACAACGGTATAATATGCACTGCTGCGAATTGCAATTAACAAGTGATTAATCAACTCAACGCAACAATTTTGTGATTTTTATTTATGTCCACAAAAACATATGTTTTTTAAACAACACCTATTAAAAAACCGGAATATGTATTGGAAGACCTGGTAAATACGATGCCAAAGCCGAATTCCAAAGCAATGGGCCACTAGCCAGCACAGAGGACTCCTGGGAAGGTCGTAGAGGCCCCTGCTGGAGACCCCTTTGAGGCGCCGTCCCCGGACGAAATCCTTGTTACGTGCCTGGTTCATGGGCCTCTCTGGGGGTCTTGAGGTCCTGGTCCAATCCAGCTCATCAAAAGTTGAAGAAAAAATGCGTATCACAAAATAAAGTGGCCGAAATCCGTAAAGTTTTTCATATTCAGTTTTTGGGGAAGGAGGCACTTTAAGCGCTCTGGAAGGGCACTTTTGAGGCGCCGCCCCCCCGAAATCCCGGCTACGCGCCTGGGACCAGACCAGAACCATTTTCCCAAGTCATCTCCTACCAGGCTCCCCCAGATCCACAGGGACCATTTATGTGCGGAGAAGTCTTTCTGCCTCAATCTTGCTGCTTTCAAACCATTTGCACTATTACCAGTTGTTTGTTACAGTTTGGTGCAGATATATAGGTATATATATTATCATGACATGTACTGTTGAGTGTTAACCGTCACCGGTCGTCGTGATTTACCATCCGAGGCTAATGCATATTACAAACTACCTTAATTTTAATATTTTTGATCATACCGGGGGGCGCAACCAGGAAAAGGGTTACCTGAGGCTTGGCTCCAATAACATCCTGGTTCAAATATGAAAACGTCGTTTTCCACTACCTCAAATTAAAATTTTCACACCGTTTCGCGGCGTCACATCAGCGGCCATCATCATAACGAAGCCATCGCCATTATCTCCGGTTCGTCTTGACGCAGAATTGAGTTAATAGCCTTTTTAGCCTCTTATCCTCTACAAGGCCCACCGCCTTGATTTTTGGGTTTTATCAGGCACACCAGAAAAAAATACGTGCGGCGCTAACTAAATGCCTATTATAAGAAATCCACATTAAAATGCTGCAAAGGCTTAAAAACATACAAACAAAAGAATATAAATAATTTCGTCATTTCTGACATTTCAGCCGACCCCCTCAATAATTATCGGTGATGTCCTTGCGAGGCTTGCGAGTTGGTATGAGATAAACGTTATTATTTCTTATGTGAGTATATGCCACGGAATATCACGTTTGTGTTTTTAAAGTTTTTTTATTGATTGCATGACATTTGATTGCATTGCATGACATTTTGATTTGATTGCATGACAACATGTGTGTATTTATTCAGCTCCCCACGTTTCCCAGCATCAAACCGTTCTCCTACAAGTAAAGATAATGTCTGACTGCCGAGATCACAAATATCTACATACGCAGCAGAGTTAAGTAAGTTTTTTATACCATGTGTCGCCAGTGCGGTATGCCAGTACATAATGCGGAAAATACACACTCCACGCGCTAATGCTTTTTACAATTTGCATTGCTCGGCATATGGTAATCGAAGGGCATGCACCCGCCTATTCCTATTCCACTAAGAAACTACCAATCCACCAAAAAATCACGAACTTTAACTGAGATTTGAGAACATTACGAAATCACGTGACTTCACTTCAGATCATATGTCAAAACTGTAAAATTGTATGTTAAATAAAAATAATAATTTGTGGTTAATGACGATTTTAACGAGATAAAGTTAAATATGATTAGAATTATTGATATGGGAGATATTGCCCGCTGAAAATTAAGAGCTGAGATCGAAAAGATGCTTGAGGCCATAACTCAAAAATATTTTGACGGATGGAGCTGCAAATTTCACAGCATGAATTTACGGCTCAGATAACCCCCTAATCATATTTTCATCGAACTATGAGAAGTAGAGTGTTATGTCTTGGTCGATCTGACGTTGGCTGCACCGGATGATCTCAGGTCAAGTGACCTTGAGGTCATGGAGCGACCTGCAATTATGCATCATTGAATGCAGCTCGACGAAGAAAATGTATTTAATTGATGCTAAGTTCAGCTCTCTAGCACAAATGCGTCTACGTGCATAGTTATTACCAAAGGCGTGCTGGTAACCATAATGGTCCAAATACAAAAATATAAATCAAATAAGTACATTAAAAAAGCTATCTCCAATTGTTCTCCTATCGAAGACTTATACATGCATCGATGTCAATCTTGACAATGAAAAAAAAAAATCAACTTAAAATGGTCACATTATGAAATCAGGTGATTTTACTTTATATCACGTTTTTAAATGTCAAAATTAAATAATCTTATAAAACTGTGATATCATATGATATAGCACAAAAAAATGCGTTTGAAAATTATAATGACATGTATCAGTTCTTATGACACCCATGATTTAGATGGGAGATATCGCCCGCTGAAAATTAGAATTTTGCGCGACATCGAAAAGATGCAATTAGGCTATAACTCAATGACCAATTTGATGGATGGGGCAAAAAAATGAACAGCGTAAATCTACGGCTCAGATAACCCAGAAGTTAAAGTTGCATCGAAATCTGAGGTAAAGGGTGTTATTTCGATATTTTGGGGTCGATCTGTCCTGGAATGCCGCTGCGCTAGGTCGCCAGAGAAATAAGGTAAAATGCAAGTAAAATCTACAAAATTTCACGAACAAAAACCAAGAAGCAATGTAAAATAGGAATTATACGAAGACAAGGCATTTAAATCCGAATGCCTGTGCACTGTTAGGGTTAAAATCACCTTCAACACTATGCGATTAGTAGGTATGTTATTAAAAATAATACAATTTGTAATGTAGTCAATCATCAATTCCAACAGATGACCACGAAATATTACCGTCGCTCCTTAAAGCCGGAAATTGTGCTGGCTCCAAATGCCTGCGTAGACAAAGTATGTAAATACAAAGGGAGCCCAGTAAGATCGCCTGAAGTTCCCTGTTCTATTGCTAACTGGATCAACATACGAAGAAAAGGCGGACACACTTCGCAAAATTAAAGCCCTTAGGAGACCAACAGGGCGCACAAAGTTCATTTAAACATAAATGGCATCCGGAGAAACGTTTAAGAAATGAAGATATCGAATTAGAAGCGCACAATCATTGACGGATAAAGCTAAAAGCGGAAAGAATATAGTACAGTTTAAAGGGAAATATAAAGACGAGCAATAATGTAAACAAATAATGTAATATGTAAATGAGTTTTCCTTGTCGTAAATAAGAAGTGACAAATTTTCTATGCAAGGCAAAATAATATATATATATATATATATATATATTAGGGTGAATTTTCGGTTACAGGCACTGGTGAATCCAGGGGGGGGGGGAGCATCAGGGGCAAATGCCCCCAAACCACCTGAAATCGGCGTAAATTTACAAATTTCCTGATGTAGAAGGAGGTCTACGCAACTTTTACTAGGGAAGGTTTACTTTAAAACGTCGAGCAATGCATAAGGGAGCGAAATCCGATGAGTTTGTAAATTTTGATGAACTTTTTCGGGGTAATGCCCCCATGGCGCCAAAAACTAAATCCTAGTTCCGCCAATGGCCACAGGCCTGATGATTAGTTTTACCTGATTAACCTGATTAAATTAGTTTCACAATGGCCTGGTGGTCGAAAATTCAACCTTATCTAATTTAATATTTGGCCTTGAACTTCCAATTTATCGACGATGGCAAAATATTTATAATTATTTTATACCTACTACCCTGCTTATAGGTATTATTAGAACACCAGCCAGAAATATCAAAATAGGTACTTTTCCGCACTAAAACTGAAAATGTATTTATTAACAAATTACCTTAGAGTCTCATTCAATTAGTTTAACCGTTTTTTCCTTTATATCTGCGTGAGTTGAATATTTTTTATTTCGCTGATTCGAGTAATGTTGTTTTGATACAGACACGAGGACAATTACCTGCCCCCCCCCAGTGACCCGATTTCAGCTTCACGGGGGGGGGGGCTGCGACCACAGTCAAGAGCGGCGCCAAAGGGGGACGGGGGAACGGGGGGACGCGTCCCCCCAGCATTTTCGAATTTTAACGTTACGCCTATGGACGTTAGATGGAAATAATCGACTTAAAAATGCTTCCGTCCCTCCCACTTTCGGAAGGTGGTGCCGCCCTTGCCCACTTGTTACAGGGACGCCCTG
This sequence comes from Semibalanus balanoides, assembly GCA_014673585.1. Lineage (NCBI taxonomy): Eukaryota > Metazoa > Arthropoda > Thecostraca > Balanomorpha > Balanidae > Semibalanus > Semibalanus balanoides. Next base: position 12,769 of record VOPJ01002009.1, read on the forward strand.
CCACTGGCGGATCCAGTGGGGAGGGCACAGGGGCGGAACTTTATATCTCTTTGGGAGGGCCCGAGCCCCCTAATGATTTCAAATTTTAACATTAAGCATATGGTAGGCATATGGCGCTGCATGGCAAGAATGGAGTTAAAATCTATAAAATTAACATTAGGGCCTCCCCACCGATTTCTTAAGTTCTACCACTGGGAGGGCATTAGGGGCAAAGGTCTCCACACACCAGGGGCGTAGCTTCTCCAAAAAGTTGGGGGGGGGGGCTGAGCAGGGAAAAATCGCTCTAAGTACAATCAAAATCCACTAAATACAGATTTCTCCCCGGATTTGACCCACTTCCTCGTCCAAGTTGGGGGGGGGGCTGAAGCCCCTCCAACTGAATAGGAAACTACACCCGCCACAGACTATGAACATATGAGGGGGGTGGGTTTCCATACAAGTGCGCTCCCCCGCACGTTCCTGTTCTGGCTGTAAGAAGTGATAATGAGGAAAAAACTGCCCCCGCCCCTCCTCCCCCGCCCAACGATTTGATGTCGCTGAGGACCCGAAATTCCCCACCCGGTCAACGACTTTTCGCGCTGAAGATCTGACGCTACCCCCGCTCAGTTTTTCGTGCTGATGACCCGATGCCATTTTCCCCCCCTCAGGTCTCCACGGTCAACAACTTTTCGGTGATGAAACGGTAATTTCCCCCAAAACTCGAACCTTAGATCCGCCAGTGATTGAAATTTGAAATCACCCCCATTCTGTGACGTTGCACTTAATTATTTCTCTGATTATCATCAATTTAGCAATTCTTATCACAACCCTGATTAGGTCAGCGAGATTTATATTTTACATCTTCTCTCCTTCGAAGTTCGAAAGTGGTTCATCGCGCTCTAGTCTTTGTTTCTCGGGCCTAAGTTGCGGCATCTGATCAGCGCGTCGTCAGTCCGGCAGCAGGGCATTACAAGATCCGCGCTGCCGCTTTGCAGCTGCTCCAGCTGTTGTAACGGCCCCCGGTCCCACGTGGGCCGGCTGAGACCCATCGGAGGATCCCAGAGCGCCGCACGTGGTCGGGTCCCGCCAGCTGCGACAGCAAACCGGCGCGAAAAGCCCGCCAAAAGATCTGGGCGCTGATTGGCCGGCCAACGGCAGCTGCGCGGCGCCGACCAATCAGAGTCGCCGAACGCCTGGTGTTCATCTGGTACTTGGCGCGCGCCGGGCGGGCGCTCACTGGCGACTGAGACGCAGGGCGGGACGGTGTGTGTGTGTGCTGGTGTGGTGTGAGTGGATGCGTGCCCGTGCAACTTGAGCGGACTGCGTGCAATGGAACTGGTTGGAATGGGGAAGATCGAAAATTACAGAGGCGGTCGGTACGGAGGCATGTCGCGTGATGGCGGCTACGGCCGGGACTGCGGGATCGTCGACACGTGCTCACAATACTACCGGTCGTATCTCCGCGCTGTGCGCTATGGCGTCGCGAGGATGCGACAAGTTCTACGATGACCCGCAGTGCGGGATGGATCAGCTCATTAAGGACGTCATGCTCGGCAGGATCACCCCCAACAGCGACGACTACGTGGTGCTGCCGCCTCTTCACGGTCAGGACAGGCACTACATGGGTCCCGGCATCAGGGTGGAGGAGAAGACTGCTCGTCTGATCCGCGAGGTGCAGCGCGACTTCGATCTTCAGAACGACGCCAAGTACTTCGGCCAGTTCAAGACCGCGTGCGGCAAGAGCTTGGATCAAGTCCGGCAGCAGTTCTACATCGACTGCTTCTCAGAGTGCGTACATCCTCAGAGCTCGCGCATGAAGGCGAACACCACCGAGTGCGTTCCAGTGCCCTCATCGGAACATGTGGCAGAGATCGTCGGCAAGAAAGGTAAGTGTAAATCAGACATGTGCCTGGATCCCAGGATCCAGCTGGGATCTGGATCTCTGTCCTGTTTCCCGAGATTCACATGGGACACCGGTTCCAGGTGCACATAAGCCAAGTAATCCACAAAGATCCCAGATCCTGAGCTATTTTCATGCATTTTACGCAGAGGGATCCACTGGGATCCAATATGTTGATCGTTTTACGCCGAGGGATCCACCCGTGAGGCGTTTTTATGCCGAGGGATGCCGATGAATCTACTCAGATCCAACTTCGGGATCCGGGCACAAATCTGGTGTTCATTGTCCTTGTGCCGCCCACGTGGAGTCCTGAACCGCGCGGGTCGCCGGGCCGTTCGCGCCGTTTCGCTCGGCCCGTTGTTCGCCGGCCGGCCGCCGTGCGGACGCCCGCGGGCAAGTCCAAGATGGCTGCGCCCTGTGCCCGACCGGCCATGCGAGCGGCCGGGCGGCGGACAAAGGGCCTGGCGGGGAGCGGGGCGCCCGGTGGTAGGACCACGTGGGCCCGCCACCTGGCCGACCTAGTTGTCCTGATGGGGCCGGGGTGGTGAATGGCGGGTGATGCAGTGGGTGGTTGTGCTTTTGTTCGTCCTGGCTTGTATTGCGCTAGCGAGTAGCGCGAATGACACTGTTGGTTCTGTGGCAGTGGCCGGTTCAATTTATTAAAAAAGTAAATTGAGGAACACGCAATGTGACTGATAGCTAAGACAATCGAATATTTTCAACGGATCCTTTTTAAAGTTCAAATAAATTTATTTATTCACATGCTGTCAGATGGTGTTATCTCATTGTATATTTCACAATTTGTATAATACGCATCAAATAATGTATTATCTCCGTAATTGAATTTCCCCGAGGCCCGTTACCGTCAAATCTGATTCCAAGGCCTTATATACTCTATAGACTGATTCCACTGCAATTTACCTTGCCTGCGCGGAGCTTGAGCTGTGGGAATACGTCGATGCTGTTTGTATATAAAGGCTACGAGCCTGTCACGGGCACCGAATGCTAATGAAGACTAGTGTGTCGAGTAACTTGGGAAGTGTTTAAATATGTTGGGCGATCTCGCTTTTATATTCTTTGATATTTTACGCGATACTTTGTCACTGGCGGATCCAGAAAGTGTTATTTTGACAGTTTGGGGGGGGGGCAAATCCCAAAAATTATCGCATAATTCTGAAAACTCATTCGGTTCGCATTGCTTATGCATCAATAACTGATTTAAAACAAAACTTCCTCTCGTAAAAGTTGCTTAGTTTTACGACAAACTCGGGAAAATGTGTCAAATTTGCGCCGATTTTGGGTGTTTGGGGGGGGGGGCATGGCCTTTGCCCCCTGGATCCGCCTTTGTACTTTGTTTTCCCGCCCCGGTTTTCCTTGGGTTTTCCTACAGGTAACGGCTGGCACTGGTGGATCCAGGGGGGGGGGGGGCAGAAGTTGCCATGACTGGCTACTGATCTTTTACCAATAATTTTATCGTAACAAAGTTCTTTCGTGACGTTGGAAAACGTTCACAATCGGAGCTGCCACGTTTTTTTATTTAATTTTGTTTTAAGTATCTTGGCATGCTAAACGGTGCATGTTCAGCGCCGTTTTCTGAATATAAAAAATATTGAAATTGGAACGGAGTTTGAGATTGTCCAATCCAAACATAACACAAGCAGTTCAAACTTGACCGATCTAACGCCGCCGCCGCCGCGCAGTTTGCCCGACTGATCTGTTTACTGACGGCGCCCGGTGGTTGGTCAGTTCTGGTGTGTGTTCGGCTATCTGAGGCCCCGGGAAGATATCGCCGGCGATAAGGCCGATGCCACGTGAGCCGCACGTGTCGTGCACGTGTGCACGTTGTCGCCTTCCTTTCCGCCCTCACGGGACACTCGGTAAACATACTTGGCATTTGCCCACCATGCAGTTGGGCTTTGACCGTCAGACTTCTTTGTGTTATTGGTGCTCTGTGCAGCGGCAGGGGGACTGCAAGGCCCGGACCGGCTCGGTTGCGCAATGCAGTGTTATCGGATGGCTGATTGCTAAAAATTGAGGCCCGGTTTTGCGTGTTGCACTTTGTAGTCTGTTCAAAATTCGTTGCACGTCAGTGTGTTTTGAGTAATGAGCGCCGTTTTTACGGTTGGCATTTTCTCGGGTTCTTCTGACCGATCTGGGGCGTTACTGCTTCACATTTCTGGGTGTTTGTGGCGTGCCATTACAGTCGAGTTGGGTGTAAAGTTCCTGTTTGATCTGCTCGGTCAGCCCGATGCGGTGTCGTGCGTGGGCGGAGCGGCCGGGCGGCTCGTCTGTGGTGAGAAAGCGGTGTGGTATGCCACTCCGCGTGGGAGTGTGTTCATCACTGCCGACATTGTCTCGGAGGTCATCTGTGCGGTCCAATGTTGACGTCGGCTAGGCACAGGTGTGCGGCTGTGGGCGCCCGGCGGCCCGCGAGATCGATAGATGCGTACGATAGCCGGAGTAATAGTCGAGTCGATTATCGATACCCGAATCAAGGTATTAGGGTAGCCAGCCAGCGGAATATATTATGCCAGCACAGCGGAATATTTTATGTCGCTAATCCGGATGCGAGTGATCCAGCTGCCTTTTGAGGGGGAGGGGGGGGGAGCTAAGTCGGTCATGGCTTCTCAAATTTCTGTGGCTTCTGGCACGACCAATGTCCGTTCCCGATTTACAATAACTGTTTCTTGATAAAATTATTTATTCGTGCCAGCTGGGCTGCTGGCATGTTTTTGTTGGCTTTGTTGCTGCGTTTGCCGCCTGGTCAATGGGAATAGTTGTCTCGATAGCTTATTGTGGATACCATAGCTAAGCTTACTAACCGCAGCCGTAAATATTCGTTCTGTGGGTCTGCCTTTCGCTGTGTTCCCGAAACAGGCGTTAGCGGACTCTATTGTTACCAATCTGAGGCTCTTCAGTTACGTTTGCGTAACACACCACGCGGCACGGGTGTAACATGTACCGCTCTGCACTCGAACGACCCGGGGACCACGCCGCCAGCCGCCCCGCAATCCGCCTCCCTCCGTCCCCGCCCTTCGATAAGGACACCTGGGAAGCGCGCGCGACCGCCGCTTGGCGCGCTCCCGTTGTGGCGCGCGGCCCGGCGGCCCACGTGGTTGTCGCGCCGTGTGAGAGCCTGCACCCCTCCCCGCTCCCCCCTTCCGCGCGCGGCCGGCCGCCCGCCGTCGCCCTTGAACCCGTGCGGCCGGCGGACGGCTGCATCTGCGGCGGCTGGTGTGCAGCTGCCGCCGCCGCCAGGGGACCGGAAGCAGCGCGGCTAATCTGGCGCAGCAGCCGCGCCGCCTCATGGCCGCCCCGCGCCGTGGGCGCCGCGCGCTGCACAAAACTGGTTTGGCGCAGCGTTGATTTTCCTTTATGGGCCGTATGGGTGTTGATGTCGGTATACGCTGCACGATGCTGGACCAAGCGGAGGCTCGGGCGGTGCCGGGCGAAGAGGCGGTCTGCGCCGCGGCTCTGGGTGTCTGGGCATCACCGTTGTCACGATTCGCGAGTGTGGCGGTTACGTGACTCTTGCGTATTTTTGTCGTCTCGTTTCGCCGTAACCGTCGGTTGCACGAGTAGGATGACCGCCTCAGGAATTTGTGTACGGTTTAGGTAAAGTCGATGTGAAGGCTTAGTTTCCATTGTTTCGCCTTGTGGTAGGTAGCGGTAGGCTTCTCATGGCCAGCGCGAGGTCGACCCTCTTCTGTTGCTACGACCGCGGTAGCCGCGGGTAGCGGGGCTCCACATAGGTCTCCCGGTGGCCTGTCCGGCGGGGCAGTGTAATGACGGGTTAGCGGGGCCGCTGTCGGGAGAAGCGCTTTGATGAGTGGCTCGGAACCATTTCTGTGTCGGCGTGGAAGAATTAATGTCGGATATGATATGGTCTGATGGCTGGCCAGTCCAGACATATGCTCGGATCCCGAAAACCGATCCCGGGATCTGATAGCTGGGATCTGGATCCCGACTCCACTGGGATCATAGATCCACCTTCATAATTTCTCGATAGATCCACTGGGATCATAGATCCGTCTTCAACATTGGTCAATAGATCCGCCGGGATCCGAGATCACATGTACCATTTGCGCACTGAGATCGACTGGGGTCCCAGTCCTGCCATTAAACAGTATTTTTGGAATCCATATTTTAAGTTTTTGTCAGTACCTACATTTCAATTAGTTGTAAATGGAACTAGCATGGGCGTATGTCTAGTTATATTTTGTCAAGAAATACTAGAATTATGACATAATTTTCTAATCTGATCCTGTCTGATCCAAGATCCTTAGGATCAGATCCATTTTTATTGTTTATTATGTGATCCAAGATCCGTTGCCAAATTTAATCGAGGATCTACTGGGATCCAAAATTAATTGTATTTCGTCGTGGGATCCAGAAGGATCATAGATCTAACATTGCGTTTTGTCGAGAGATCCTCTGGGATCATAGATCCTTCTTTCAGATTCATGCACATGTCTGCTGGCCACCTTACCAGATGCTAGACGCGTCATGTCAAAGGTGAATTAAAATCATATCTGATTTTCCAAGTGGGTCCTGTTCGAGGCTTATTTTGAATGACTACATTATATACGGGGAAAATTGTGTAACAGTGAAGTTACCTCACTGCAATAATAGCCTTATGGTGTGTTGATGTTCCTGATAGGGTTCATTTTTGTGATATGATTGGGCTAATGGTTTCCGGAAGATATTTGGTCTTTGTCCTTCACTTCATTGTTTATTACGGCATGCTATTGTTCGCGAAGGATAATCTAAGCAATGCGATTTTAAGCATGACCTTTCATATGATATGACCTGAGGATAAATACAATAGTGCTCAAATATTGACCGCTACGACGCATATGTTACCTTTTAGTGCCTTGAAGCTGATAATGGATGCAAGATACAAAATCAAAGGCCTTTGTCGGCCACGCTGTACGCGCCACGATTGTTACATATGCCAACGGTGGCATGATAGGATGTGTCAATTTTTTTCATTTCCCGCTTCAAACTATCTAACACAAGCGCACTGCGCATTATTTATATATAGCCTTGGTTTCTTCACAGGCGTCATGTTCCCTCTGTTGGAGCTCTGTCAATGACCTCCTCTGTTGTAGTGCGTCTGCAATTAGCATCCGGGCTGTACTTTGTGCTTCCGGGAAATGACGTCACTGAGCTTTTGGATGCAGAGCCCATATTTTCTCGTTATCAGGGGACATCTTTTTTAGGAGCAATCCGTGGCTATATTTACTAGGGTTACGACACATTTAACATTAACGGGCAGTCGACGCGCCCTTAAACCCAAATGTAATGTTAATATTAGCGGACAACACTAGCTGTATGGACCAAAACATCGAATAATTATTTTCTTTTGTTTTCCCCCAGGTGGAAAGATCAAGAACATCCGCGCTGAGACTAACACATACATCAAAACGCCGAAGAGGGACGAGGAGCCGGTCTTCGTCATCACAGGTACGTCAGTTTCTGTGTTACATTCCCGGCCTGTAAAATTGTATAGTTGTGAGTTGCGTACTTGTTGAAAATGTGTACCTCGTTCCTCCCGTCTCCACTGATGTATTGTCTCGTGTCATGTGGTACCAATACTTTTTTCACTATCGAAGACTGAAAATTTCGTGAGCGGGTAGAGAGCGTATACGAGGGTGATATACGAATCTGGGGGGAAATTATCCTTCCGTCACGAATGCCTTCCGGCAGCGGTAACTCGGGTGTCCTCGGGAATTATTTGTTTTTACCAGTTAATTTCTGTCTAACTAAATCTGCCAAACTAAAAGTTATTGAAATAATCTGCCTTGGTTGATGCCGCCGCTGTTACACATTAAAGGGAGTGTGCCTACTCACATTGGTCATGTGGAGTTGTTGACACTAGTCTGCTGAGAATACATATTTTACCTGAATTTAGCCATGTGCTTCATATTCCCAAGAATCACCTTTTAAGTTGCTGAGATCATTCCAAAGTTCGCCAATCACTATGGCAGTTAGATTAATTATCAATAGTCGCCAGAGAGCTTTCGCACTAGAAGCATTGCTTCTTAAATCTACAACGCTAGCATATATTTAGCTCTGGCCAGTTGCGCCATTATCGTAACCATCTTCGCTACTCTGTTTATAGTGACGATCGTTTATGAGTTTGAAACAAAACACCAAATGCAAAACACACAGAATATAAGCTAAAAATTCAACGTACAAGGGGCTTCCAGACGTTGAATTTTCTCCGTAACCAATAATCAAAGCAATAGCTTCTTTACCGTAATAAGCAATATATTTGACATTTCAAAAAGAGTAGCACACTCCCTTTAAAAAGATTGTGGCAGACGATACGGCAGTTCAAATTTTAATGGTACTGGTGAAACTAAGCGTCTATCTTTACTTAATCTCCAAAAGTTGTCTTCCGAGATCGGAGTCCTCTTTATTGATGTTATTTTGATGCGTTGGTCTGTTAAATTTTCTACGGCCTGATATGTATTTATTGGGACATATTTTCCTCTCATTTTTTACTGGCTGCATAATACAAAGTAGGCACGTTTAGTCGGGTTTCGCATTATTATGTCAGCATTAATGTCCCAGAATCCTAGGTCGATCTTCGGAGCCAATATCAACGCTACATAATACCTATGGTGTCACTATCGTATCATTTAACGAATAAATGCACGACTGTCGAACGAACAAAGTAAATAAATGCACGATTTTGCTTATTTCGGCACTTCCTATTCATCAGTGTTTGCCCCTTCCGGTAGTTTGTGTCGCACACTATCATTTTACCCGATCTCAGCGAATATTGGCGAGCGGAGGTCGCTATCCGACCAAGCGATGTATTGTTGTCCCAGGCGTCCCACTCGACAAGGAAGGCGTGTATTGATTACCGTTCCTGGAACGGGAAGTCGTTAGCAAGGAATGCAAATAGTTCGGGTGTGCCGTCTTATGTGTTTCCCCGACGTGGGAAGGAAGGAAGGAAGGAACTATGCCATTGTGACGTACTTCCCAGAATGAGGTGTCAGCTGTGTATGGTGTCGGACACAGTTGCTCTGTAATGCTAAGAATCACGATCGCTGGTAATTGTTTTCTGAAAATGTAAGCTCGCAATGATTACTTTATCCATATATTGGTTTAGTATATTTCAAGTTGTATGCAAAGACGTTCCAAATTGTTTGTCTTGATGCTTCTCTTGGTATGCTTAGTGTCTTTGCGCATTTGGTAGGTTATATTGAAACTGTGTTGGGATCCTCCGGTTGACCTTGATCCTCCAACTTACGTTGATTTCTCGACCTTCCTACAACTTACGTTGATTTCTCGACCTTCCTAGCTCTGTGGTTCATTTCGATCATCCAGTTTCGGTTGATTTCAATCCTCCAAGATTCCAGTCTCTGGCGACGGTCCAACTCCAGGCATCTTCTCCGTGTCCATGCATCCATCCTTCAGACAGCCTTCAGACAACTGGCTTTCCGAGCCAACTCCAACACGTCTACGCTCTCGTGTTGCAGGCCGCAAGGAGGACGTGGCGTTCGCCAAGCAGAAGATCCTGGCCGCCGCCGAGCACTTCAGCCAGCTGCGCGAGGCGCGCCGCCAGAACCCGGGCGGACCCGCCCCCGCCTTGGGGCCGCCCAAGCGCGACGGTGACGTCACCATCCAGGTAGAGGTGCCGTACGAGTTCGTCGGCCTCGTGGTCGGTCAGAAGGGCGCCACCATCAAGCGCATCCAGCAGGACACCAACACCTACATCACGACGCCGTCGCGCCGGCACAGGCCCATCTTCGAGGTGGTCGGCCAGCCGGGCGACGTGGAGACGGCGCGTGAGGCGATCACGGCGCACATCAGCAGCCGCGTCGAGAAGTTCAGGAGCGAGGCGGCCGCGGTGGCGAACGGGCCCGGAGGCGGCAACGGAGGATTCGGCGGCACCGCGACCAGCATCGGCAGCTTCCTCGGCATCGACGATTCGGCGTTCGCCGCGCCGCCGTGCCCGGAGGCGGCGATGTATGCGTCGTCGTACCACAGCGCTAACCTGGGCGGCACGTGGACGGGCGTGCCGCCGCCGAGCATGCCGCCGCCGGTGATGCCGCAGCCGGTGATGCCGCAGCACATGCAGCAGCGGTACGCGCCGCCGCCACCCCCGCCGCCGCCCACGAGCTCCAGCGGCGGCCGACTCAGTGCCTTCCGTAATCTGCAGCAGCCGGAGGGTCTGGAGACGCTGAGCGCCAGTCTGCGCGAGCTGGCGCTGGCCGAGCCGTGGATGGGCGACAACCGCGGCCGCACATCCAGCCTGCCTGCGGACCCGGCGGAGACGCCTTACAGCCGGCGCGGCTCGGAGGAATCCGCCAGCCACGCGCTGGGGCTGTTGTTCTCGCGGCCGGGCCCTCTCGGCTGGGACGCGGGGGCCATCGACGCGCCGCTGCCGGCCGCCAAGGGATCCAGCGAGACGCTCAACTCCGACTCGGGTGTCGAGACGACCACGCCGCCGCCGCTCGACGGCTTCTTCGGCCCGATCGGCTCGAAGCGCACCAGTCCGACGGCGGCTCTGCTCGGGGGCTCGTCGAGCCCGCTATCGACGCTGTTTGGCGGCTCGTCGAGCCCCATGTCGACGCTGTTCGGCGGCTCGTCCAGCCCGGCGTCGACGCTGTTCGGAGGCTCGTCGAGCCCGACGGCGGCGCTGCTCGGCTCGGAATAGCCGCCGGCGTCGGCGCCGATGGCGGTCCGCGCTCGCGCTTCATAAAAGACACCGCAGTGGCCGGCCGCCAGTCGGCCGGACTCTGTAGACATTTTTACATTTTACGTGTAGCTCATTTGTAGAATACTCACGAGTGACCTGCCTGTCCCTGGACGCGAGGTCGTTCGCCCGCTCGGACGGCCGCTCGGCCGGCGGTCGGACGGTCGCGTCAGCCGTCGACGCCGTCGATATTTCTGCTGCGCGCCGCCCGCTGGCGAGCGGCCAGCGACGCTCGCGTATCGACCCGGCGGTGGCGGGCCCGCTTCTGCACTGCGGCCGTCAGCCCCCCCCCTCCCCGCTCCCCCCACTCCGCGCTCTGTCTCGCCGGTGCTCAATCACGCCACATATCGCCACGAACCCCGGCCGCCACTGTCCGACCGATAGCAATATGCTGCTGCTGCAGCCGCCGGCTTAGTTATTATCCCCCCGACCCCCTCTCGACCCCCCCGCCATCGCCCGTCACTTCCCTCCCTGTCCAGAGGCGTGACGGAGACGCGAGACGGAAACGCGAGACGTCCAGAGACGGGCAGGTCAGAGCTAGTTTTGTACCCGACACATTCGACACTTCGACATTTTATTCAATCAGGAATGCATGCTGTTATATATACGAGAACGTATACGTCATATAAAATGAGCCACAAAAGTATTTTATTTTCGTACACAGAATCGATATGTGTTGTGGTCGTGCGTGTTGTGTCAAATTATTTTCCTACAAAGTTAGCTGTCGACATATTTTAGAGTGCTGTCAACACGTTTAGGGTAGGTGTTGCTTTTTATGTGATCGTGTTTCACTCGTTTTGGTTGCCCGCCTAGTACTTAGTCTTCCAAAATCGGTGGGGTGCCATTTCTTTGTCCGTTTGAATGTTCTACCGTAGCGCCATGCTTCAAATATTGCGGCCAGCTAACTTTGCCCCTCGATATGCGGAGCTCGATGTTCTTGTGCGTACTCACTATAGCCTCTGGTCATTTTGTACTTTTTTACCAAACGTACGATGGTGACGTTATTTTGCAACACGTATGACTTATCAGGCAATAAGTGGGCCTTTGCGGCGTGCTTCCTGGCGCGCCGATGCCGGGCTGTGCCCCACGGGTCGGGCCCGAGTCCGCCTCTGTGTCGGGCGCGCTGGCGCTGCCTGACGCCGCCCCTGACGCCGTCGCCCCCTCCCCCTCCCCCCGCCTCCTGCCGGCGGTGGCGGCGTCATGGCGCTGTCTGCCGCCGCTGGCCGGTCGGTGAGGGGGACGGGGCGGCGGCCGGAGTCGCGCTGCCATAGAGCCCGCCAGGGGTACAGCTCACTCTCCGTCGGGTAGTTGATGGGCCAATCACAATGCTGCGCGGTACAGTATTTTACTACCTTAAAATGTAAATATCTTATCGAGAGTTACTCCTGTGAATGTTTACATGCGTGTTAGAAAGCTCAGCGCGGGCGTTGGTGGCCCTTCTTTGAAACAGTTATTCTTCAGCATATATTCAAATCGTAAAATACTGGGAAGTATGCAGTACCTGAAGCATAACTTATTGTTAAATATATATTGCCCAGTTCGTTGTCCACGTGGTATCACGGCCTTTGCGTCGCCATAGCCTATTTCTGTACATTCCAGATTATATATTGAACAAATTTATCGAACAAATACAATGTGATGGTAAAATCTTGTCGAACTACTGGATACCGAATGCCGTATATATGAAGCGCTATGTGAGTGTACCCTTCCTCGGCCACCAACGGCTGGGCTGTGCTGTTGAGAGGTTTTGTTGCGTACAAATATAAACTTCTCAATGTTAAGTCTTGCTCAGTTGAACGCAGGGCTCGCCGCTACCCGAGAGCGAGCCTTGAATATATTTTTATTACCGATGTGAGATGTATTTTGGCGCCTCTGCTTAGAGACTAGCCGCGTGGTGTACTTATTAATATGCGTTGATTTTTCACATTTGCTATTGTTTTATGTTCGAGACGTAGTGGTGACGACGGTTAGATTCTCCTCTCGTCCCGATGAGCCGATGAGCCTGTAGGCGGCGCGCCAGTTGGCGACCGTTCGCGTATCCACCTTGAGAGCTCTCGACATAGCAATGCCACGTCGTCCTAGTTCATGGTCTCAGAATAAACAACCATACTTAGCCCTGTGTTTGCTGGAGAGTGCGTGGAATGGGCTGGAGCCGGCAGAGTGGAGTGGCAGGAGGTGGAACGTGAACTCAGCGAGGGAGGCGACTCCGCGGAGAAAGAGCGAGTCAGCAGGGTGACTCCTGGGGGAAAGAGCGTGTCAGCAGGGTGACTCCTCGGAGAAAGAGCGAGTCAGCAGGGTGACTCCTGTGAGAAAGAGCGTGTCAGTGCGAGTCAGCGCGACTCAGCTGACTCGTGGCCGCGCGCTGGAGGCCCAGGGGATGACTGACGACAGACGACCGAGGCCGGGTCGATACCGCACGCGAGGCACCGGCGCCGCCGCGACTGGAGTGCTCCCCAGATGATCGTTCATGCATCGATCTCGACGCAGGTTCTGGTGTAATTATTTGTTTCGCAAAAGCCTACAGCTCCAGTAATGCTGCTAGTGCTGGCTGGTACGCTGTGCTGAACTCTGAAGATCATACATTAAAGATTAGACATGTTAGCTGGACGCAGAGACTAGTTATGACTTATGCTTGTCCAGATAAGATCAGGAGTGACTATTACGGATTTTTTTTTTTTTTAAAACAATAACGGTGGGTAAACGGCTCTGTTGTCCTGACAACAGACTGGTGCTAATTTATATAAGGCAACGTTCTTAAGTTTCAGCAGAAAATAAATAATTTTCTTCGGTTTGCGGACGCTTATAATACTAGAAACTAGGCACGTGGCCAAGGGGCGGCGGAGGCCCCCCCCCCTGGAAGCCTGGTGAGCCCTTTCGGCGCGCCGACGAGACCGCACGAAGCGCAGTACCATTAAAGAGAGCATATGGTTGAAGCAAAAATTAATATTTTTCACGACGTGCCCCCCCCCGCTGATAAAAATCCTGGATACGTTCCTGCCCTCGCCCTCGGTAACGGGCGAGGACATAAGTACTTTCGTAGGATTTCACTGCGTGCAGCACCGACACCGGCAGGTGATGTCGAGGAAGTGGACAGAACATTTGTTCCGCACTTACAATGCTCACAGTTCACAGACAAGTGACACCGAAAGAATATAACTAGGCGAACGAATACCAAATTGCGAACTCTCACAAACGGTTAAATGTACCATTACATTGGAAAAGTATGATTTTTAGTTTCGATTGTTTCACGATAGTTATCTCCTGCACGTATTGTGATCTCATTTTAGGGATGAAGGATAATAAGGTTTCATGTAAGTTAACCCGTCATTCTTGGGGGGGGGGGGGACGCCCCACCTGAGGGTTTTCACAATATCTAAAAATTGAAAAGCGCTATCAACGCGAAACGTGGGCTACCTTCTCGATTCTTCATCATCAATTTGACGCCATCTGTGCGAGCATGAAGCAATTTCGTCGAAAAAATCAAGTTATATCAAATTTAGTGACGTCACTATACACAAGCTTGACGCAAAATCAAGCAACTTTAACAGGTCATGCAAAGGCCATTTATATAGCAAATAGCAATACAAAAACGTTAAAATATAGCAAATGACAAGGCCTAGAAAATGTTTATCTCGGCCATAAAAACATTTTGTTTTTTTACCCCCAAAAATCATCTTTTAATACCTATCCTCGAAATAATTATTTTTATCTTCAAAAACTGGAATACATGTAAGAGAACAAGACATGGACAATACGCAAATCAAATTACAATGCAATATTGGTTTATGGCTCCCTAGAATGAGTACTTCATGACGTTTTTTTTTAGTACGGTTTTTGGCTTTTGTTGACCAGATTAAGTGAATAAGTGAATGTCACCACTGTATTTCTGAGACAAAACTGGTTTTGCAACAGGACCTTTTTATTTATATTTATCCATTTCAAATTTTGACCTTTTATGACCTGGCTTTGACCTTATATGTGGTCAGGTTTGTAAATGCCTGCTTCTATCGAATTATACGTGTAAAATAACCCGCAAAATTATGTGTTGCATGACTATTTGCCAATAGTGACCTTTTTGACCTGATCTTTACCTTGACCTTTGCTTGCAATTTCACTTTTGCTTTCACGGGAGACAAATCATACCTACATTTGAAAGCACTTTTTGCGACAGTAGTCTTAATCGCAAAAAGGCACGTGAACTGAGGAGCAGATTGCAGGCGCCACCGCTCTGACGTCGCCCGCAGAGCGCATTGGCCAATCAGCGGCGGGCGGTGCACCTTCCGTAGCATGATTGTAAACTTGCGTCCCGGGTTCCATTAAACAATTTATTGTGCAAAAATTTGACTCAATTTTGCCAAAACGACCCCAGATATTAATGGCAAGGCCCTAGCATCACATTTGTGTATCATCTTCAGAACGAAAATTATTTTTAAATTGTCCGCCCCCACAACAGGTGCGTTTTGCATGCGTTGCGTTGCGTTTTCGTCACGTCTCGCATGCGTCTCAATGCGTCTCAATGCGGTCTCAGTGCGTCTCAATTGTCTCAAATGTGTCTTCAATGCGTTATGATGCGTCAACGATTGACGCATTGACGCATCGCAACGCATTGTGACGCATTGTGACGCATTGAGACGCATCGAGACGTGACGGAACGCAACGCAACGCATGGAAAACACACCCGTGTGGGGCGGGCCTAAGGCTTTGGATAGAAGTAAGACCCCAAAACTCATCTCAATTTTAACATTTTACCTGACATGTGACCTTATTTTGCAAATTTCGCGTAGGATTTAGATTCGTCTCATTGAGAGCTTTCGATTGCCGCCTTGTGCGTCTCGCTGCGGTTATTGGCTCGGAAGATAACGGGGGCGAAGAACGCGCCCCCAGCCAATGCCGTTCGGCTGAGACCCCAGCCAATGCCGAGTTAACCTACTTGTAGTTTTTTGCCATCCTTCGGTAAATGTTTGGCTCATAAGTCATAACCGAGAGTTCTGGGACATTGTGCCTGATCAAATATCCCGATAGATCATATACAGCGGGTAGCGAGTAGCGACCATATAGCATATGATGCCTGATGCCTCAGGAAAAATAATCTAGCCAACGATTTTTTTTTGTCGTCGCCTCGGGTGCATCCACTGCCCAAGGCATGATTTCAGGGGCGGAGATGGAACCAATAACTTCGCGGCCATCCGCCATGCTGACATGAGATTTGTTCGGCAAGCTTTTCGCTGCATCGACAGAGCCGCCGCTGACTTCAGATCGACAGTAGACACTGCAGACACGTTGGCCTTCATTGCCGGTCCCGGGAAATACGGATCCTGCATGCCGAAGTTGGCTGTGTGGTATGCGGTCTGGGGGTTCGGTGTGTACTTGTGCCTGCACCACGTATATGATTATGGTCTCGGTCATGCACATGGAAGTTCTACTGGTTACGAAACTTGAGAAGTTCTAGTTCAGCGATCTTTATTACCATCGTGGCTGACGATCAACCTATCCCTATGAGTTCATCTCATCGACCTCGACTTTTAATCGTTCTGCCGTCGATGACGTCATCTGTATAGAACTGGCTCCGATCATCTCTGCCCGCGAGCTGGCACGGCTCGCTTCTCTCGGGCTGCCTCTGGCGGAGTTGAACTGCCTCGAGCTGTTGCCATGAAGCGCTTCATCGATCCGACGCGCCTTCGACGGCGGAGCGACGACCACCACCGTTCTATTTTCGTTATTTATCTCAGGCGGAGGGCTCTGGGTTCGAGGTTCGAGGTAGGCGGAGCAACCCGTGGAGCAAAGCTAACGCGGGCACTCGGGGATTCATGGCGCGTTATGCTTAATTTGCCGGAGGTGTTTTAAGACAGTATGAAATTCGTGCCAAGATGCGTTGTGTTGCGATACGAGTGCAAAGTCATGGAGCTACAAATTTACCGGGTCGATCATGCCTGGTTTTGTGTTGCGATCCGAGCGCACAGACAGAGCAGCCCTTTAACGGGTTGATCAATGATCATGCCTGTTTTGTTATCGATCATTATATCAATTATCAGTAAACATATCCCGACGACATGCCTGATTCGTCTTCAAATGTCCCACCAAAATGAAGGGAGGCTTTCTGTGTGTCGTTCGCTCCCCGGCATTTAAAGTACTGCCCCAGCCAAGCAAGCCCTATGAAAAGCTTTGGCCTACGTGGGGCTCGAACCCACCACCTTTGCTCTACCAGGACGACACTAACCAAACTGAGCTACCTGGAGCTATACGCGCGGTGTCTGTAGGAAGGGTTCTTCTCTCTTCCGACTCGTGGCCCGGCTCGACTTGGGAGAGAGTCTGTGCGACCTGCACCCCCGGGCCACGACCTTGATCGGCCGGCTGGCTGACCTTTCACGTGACCGGTCAGACTGTGAGTCGGCGCTGGGCATGAACCGGGCGGCGCACTGTGATTGGCTGGCGCCCAGTGGCGTGCGAGTCACTGATTGGTGGGGACTCGACCGACCAGTGTTGAGGTCGGGTCGGGTCCCAATGCCTGAGGTCGGGTCGAGTCCCAATGCCGCGTGGTAGCCGGGGTGGAAGCGGGGCGGGGACCCCGGACCGTGGCCAACAGTCGGGGTGTGTGGGGAGCACTGGATCAGTCATTTAGTGAAAGACAATGTTTGTGGGTTTGAGCAATGGTAGATCCAGACTCTCTCCGGGGGGGGGGGGGGGATTGTGGCTGATATAATTCCGTGGGCTCTAAGGTTCCTATGTCCACAAAGTCGGCGTCTGCTCCCGGCTGGTGACTGTTACAAATTCGAGTGAGCTAATCAAATGTTTGTCACCATGTGCGAAGTCTTGCATCAGTCTTGTATGTGCCAGTTGTCACCCTCCATTCCGGCTGGCGTAGCGGCCTCATTGTAGTTGCAGCCAGCGAATCAAATGCTCATCACCTTGTGTGAGGATTTTGCAGCGGAGGTGTCTGATAAAGTCGTCCCGGCCTTGACGTCGCCCAGTCTTGCATTGTTCGGAGTTCCCGCGATGCGCAGTCCCTGCTTCTGCTTCCGTGCCAATGCATTCCGTGGAGCTGCATTGTTGTTACCCGCCGTGGTGCCCTGTTTGCCCGTACGATCAATAACATGATCTGATGGGACATGCGATACCTTCAAAGGTTTGCCGCGCGCAGGTGTGGCGAATACCTACAGTGCGGTGCGGACACTTCTGGAAGATATGTGTGCCATGCAGGGGTGCCAGAACCTTCCGAAAGTTGGGGGGGGGGGGCGGAGGCATTATTAAGTCAATCCTTTCCAAGCAACGCCCATAGGCGTAATGTTAAAATCTGAAAATGTGGGGGGCGGCTGCCCCCCTTCCCCCCGGTTCCTGCGTCCTTGGTGCCATGCTCTGTGGGACTTAGGACGGTGAACGGTGACGTATGGTGGTCACAAGGCGTCGGGCGACGGTGAACAGTGCGCAAAGTGGGGACATGTTCTACAACACCCTTATATAGCATGTACCGTCTAAACAGGTGCAGCAGAAAATGCGAATACTGGTACGCCTGTGGGGTACTTCGGTGTATGCGGCCACTGAAAGGCTACTTGTGTAACACAATCACATGAATTGAAATCTAAGAACAGTTGTTGTGCATTTTTGAAAAACGTCATGCAGCTTAAAAAGGACCGTAGTGCACCTTAAATAGAATTTTGAGTTGAGATAGCTAAGTTCGTGGCGCTGCCCGTACCCTTTTTCCCGAAATAACTACAATTTTGGACCTTTGGGCTTTTTTGGGGGGAAAAAAACGCTTTCACATTTTCCCAGAATTCCTCTTATATAGTTATATTTCCAGACTCCTCACAATAGTCGGGACCGGGTATACCCGGTAACTCCAATCGCTTGATGGCTTGATTTTGGCTGAGTTGACGTATGATTAATGACGCACAGATGACGTAAGACCTTTGGGAAAGTGTAAGTGCTGACAAACCAATAACTGTTTCAGTACCTCTTTCATTCTTTGTTATTGCAAGAATGAACTTTGTCAGGTAATGCTATGCATAGTGATTTTTGGATGTTTTAAATATTTTATAAAATATTTTTCTTAACAACGTTTCTGTAGCGTATAATGCCGTAGCGTTCAAGCGCTGGGCCTGAACGTCCAGGCTCCCTGCGTTTACAAATTGTTGATCTGTCCCCTCCCATCACCGAACCCCACCTCGAAACAGTACGGCGCGTTGCCGCTGTTTTGATTTGGCCGCCCGCGGCGCAGCCGCCCGCTGAGTGATAGGAGCCGACCGGCGAGAGCCGGTACGGTCCAAGTGACGTGTAGACCGTGCAATGACCTTGTGAACACCAGATAATTCCAGCGGACCGCCCCAGAGCACGGACAGTGAGCAACGATGTGGACACTACACTTTCATAAGTGAAATATATAGTGACCAGAATACCTACTTAAAGCAAGTACAGTGGATGGTTTTCAAAAAGCGTTGTAATTTTCCGGCCATCTTCAATCAAAGTACTAAGGCAAGACACCGATTGTTATAACGACAACGATCCTACTAAATTGATGACGTTTGCGTGCTTCTTCTCAGCCAGTCTGATTTCGCAATTACTTTGAGGGAATAAAATATGAATTACACAAATAATTTTACATTTTAATTTGCTCTCTCTTCGCGTAAATATATGGTTTCTTTGACTTACTAGAATACGAATACTTAATTATTAGCTTCTCTTCATCATTTCTGAGCTTTTTCTCGTTTTTTTCAAGGTGAAAATTCCCTTTTAACCCGCGCGGCGTAGGGTCTCTTCGCCGAACGCGCCGCGTAGGGGGGGGGGTAAATATTACCCCCCTCTTTATCTCGAACCAAAATAACCGCAGCGAGACCGCGCAAGGCTCGTCGCGATCCGAAAGCTCTCACCTGAAAGAATCGAATGTATATAACCCGAAATTTTTCGAAGTTAGGTCAAAATTCTAAGGTCACGGGCAGGTCACATGGAAAGTTCGAGTTAATTGAGTTAATCGGTTCACTAACTTTCAATTAAAATCCTTTTATTACAGACTGTCAATGCACATAAGCTCTAAAAGGTGTAATACATTATTGCAATTAAGTAAAAGTGAAATTGCATTGCAAATGTCCAAGGTCAAGGTCAGATCACAAAAGTCACTGTCACGAAGAGGTCAAATAAAGCCCTTTGTGACACATGTTTATAGGGGGTCATTTTGCACGTAAGAATCGCATAGAAACATGTCCATTTTTTACAACTTGACCCGCTCAAAAGGTCAAGATCAGGTCATCTAAGGTCAAAACCTGAAAACTGACGAATATGAATATCCCAAATCAATAGCATGTTTCTTCAGGTTAGATTTGTCTCATATACACAAACATGACATGTTACATACATCTGTATCAAGGGTCAAAAAATCCAAAAAACGTTATTTGATCGAAAAAAATGATGTCTTACCTTACTTATGCTTGGGAGCAATCAGTGACCTGAAAGCGAAGCTATATACGTTGAAATTCGGGGCTGGGTATTCATTTACACTTGGTTTCTCAAATAATATTATTTATTTCCGTTTTTTCTCAGAGATACCTTTGAAATTTTCAATTTTTTGGGAAAACATTTTCCGAAAAAAATCATTTAGTTTTATTTTGGGGGTCAAAAACCCAAAATTTTGGAAATCCTAAAATTCCCATCTGGTAGAGAATTAAATTTCCTTGTTTATAAATCGTTTCAGTTTGCCGTTTGTCGATTTCTCTAAAGCTAACATGTTTTCTACGATGCATCAACATTTATCGTTATTCAACCAAAAATGCATGACATGAGGTTAATCAAAACGCTCATTATCTTCCGCAAGTTCTCAATTTTTTTTCTCCGATGAAAATTTTTTAGGTAAACGTCAAATTGATGCTGAATAGGTACTGAAATTTGACGTCGTTTAATCTGTTACAGTTTCAAGTTATTGCGGAAATACGTGAGGGGGGGGTAATATTTACCCCCCCCCCCTACGCCGCGCGGGTTAAGGTCCAAGTGTACATAAATACTTTACATAGTACCATCGCGGGTTCAGGTTAATATTACCAGCATTGCATTTATTTAGCCATCGATATTGTATTACGATTTACGATTCGCATGATGCGGTGATCGTAACTTAACGCCGGCCTTTTTCGCTTCCTTCTCTCACCCCACCATTAACTGACCATTACATATTTCGCTTCACTGGACTCAGTTTTCCCACTCTCCTAATGGTCGTGCGGGCGGCGATTTGGCCCAGTCTGCGTCTGACGCCACTGATGCCACTGATGGCACTGATGGCAGGTCTCCACCACTGCCTCGGAGCGGTGCCAGACGGCTGGGGAGCTGCAGCTCGTCACTATCTGCAGCCAGCCCGACTCAGCTGTCTTTCCGCGAACCTTCCGGCGCGCTCCTGGAAACCCCTGACCACAGACTGATACGGAAGCCGAGCTATGCTGATGTGCTGACATGCATACCGAATGCCAACATCAGCATTAATGCGACAGCATCGCCCCGCCATCCAGCCAAGTCTGAATCTGCACCTCTACGAGGTTCTATTACGATACCAGAGGCGCAGCCAGGGATGGGGAAAGGGATCAATTGCCCCCTCCCCCGACCCCTTACGGGTCACAGGGGATCACCGAGATTCGCCCAGATACCATTTGCATTAGGTAAATTACTTTCAAAAAGTCACAGAGGAGCCCTCAAACCAGGTGAGGAGTCACTCTGGTGCATGTAAAGGGCCCTCAGAGACACTGAAGGGCTTCGAAGCCTACCCAGGGGGCCTCTTGGGAATGTCAAGTGGCCAAATGAACCCACCAAGGGGCTCCAAAAAATGACCAGGGGCCTCTCGAGCATGTCCAGGGGCCATTGAGCCGACTTAGAAACCCCAAAAATAGAGGTAGGGGTTAGACGTTTTTTGTTCCGGATATTGATCATTCCACCTTTGTTGATGTAATATGATCAAATTATGTGAAAAATCTGCGAAACCCACCAGTAGGAAGGTACCGATTTTTTCCCGTTTTATCCATATACATGTATATATCACCCACTCCACATAATGTCTTTTGGCGGGTCCCAGATGAGCCCCTGAGCAGATTGGAAAGGCGTTGAAAAGGTCCCAGACGAACTGAAGGGACCCTGGACCTTTCAACAGTTAATCCAGTTGTCCATGGAATAAAACTCAAAATTTTCGCACCGCTCCGCGGCGCAATTTACTTACAAATTATATCATATGCGGGTTCACATATCGTGCCGTTTCTCAGCGCATTTATGTGTTATATTGCTTATTTCCTAAATCATTGGGCAAAATAGTTCGTTTTAGCACTTTCTTGCCACGCTTTTAAACGCACAATAACAGTTTTGGGGGCCCCTCTATAAGCAATTCGACGCATTGGAAGCCTTTTTGAGGCGCCGCCCCGGACGAAATTCTGACTACGTGCTTGGCTCAGGGGCCAAGCACGTCTCTGAGGTCCTGATGGTCGTGGTCCAATCGAGCTCATCAAAAGTTGAAGAAAAAAGATATAGTAAAAGGGGCCCTCCTAAAGTTAAGTGGCAAAAATCCTTAGTTTTTCATTTCCAGGGATGTGTTTTTGGGAGGGCACCATGACTGGCTTGCCCCCTCTTTCTGAAGGTCTGGCTGCGCCCCTGTGCGAGACTTACTGGATGCAAATTTCCTCAAAATAACTCCCAAGCACTTATAATGTGTTGCTGCTGCCCCAGCTTCACTTCTAACCACGCGGACGGGCGACGAGCACCTTTTACTCCTCCGCCCACGGACGCATCGTATTTGCGACCCTCCGTGCCGCCACCTCGGCACCGTCTTCGGCCCTGGCGGCGGCGGCCCGACTTCTGGCACCTTGCCAACTGAGCGGGAGGGCGACCTCCGTGGGTAGAGGGCCACCGACCGGGGAGCTCTCCACCGCTCTACCCTGCCTCCCCCGCCGCCGTCCTGCGTGGCTGCACCACCGGCACAGCAGATGCCTCCACTGTGTGCTGTGTGTATGTGCGGGTGTGTATGTGTGTGTGTGTGTGTGTGTGTTTTTGTAGGGGAGAGGGGACGGGTAGGGTTGGGGTCGACATTGGTGGCACCTGGCCCTCCACCAGCGCGTGACCGTGCGTCCAATGCTCTGTCACGTCACGTGTCACGCTGGTGACGGTGGTGACGCTGGTCACCGCCGTGCCCTTGAGTGACTCCCACTCAGCCCCAGATGCGTTTCCCAGAGGCGTGACGGTACCGGTGTGAGTTATTTGACA
>VOPJ01002010.1:0-29765 GCA_014673585.1 Semibalanus balanoides
GTCAGCTTCAGAGACCTCCTACAGCTGTGACAGCTTCAGAGACCTCCCACAGCTGTGACAGCTTCAAAGACCTCCCACAGCTGTGTCAGCTTCAGAGACCTCCTACAGCTGTGACAGCTTCAGAGACCTCCCACAGCTGTGTCAGCTTCAGAGACCACCCACAGCCTTGTCAGCTTCAGAGTCCTCCCACAGCTGTGACAGCTTCAGAGACCTCCCACAGCTGTGACAGACTTCAGAGACCTCCCACAGCTGTGTCAGCTTCAGAGACCTCCCACAGCTGTGTCAGCTTCAGAGACCTCCGACAGCTGTGACAGCTTCAGAGACCTCCAACAGCTGTGACAGCTTCAGAGACCTCCCACAGCTGTGACAGCTTCAGAGGGCTCCTACAGCTGTGTCAGCTTCAGAAACCTCCCACAGCTGTGTCAGCTTCAGAGACCTCCCACAGCTGTGACAGCTTCAGAGACCTCCCACAAGCTGTGACAGCTTCAGAGATCTCCCACAGCTGTGACAGCTTCAGAGAGCTCCTACAGCTGTGTCAGCTTCAGAGACCTCCCACAGCTGTGACAGCTTCAGAGACATCCCGCAGCTGTGACAGCTTCAGAGACCTCCTGCAGTTGTGTCAGTTTCCCTCGGAAGAGGGCTTTTAGAGGACTAACGTTCAAGTAAATCCGGACCTAATGAAGCTTAGCTTAGTGCTACTGCCGCGGACTTAAAGTGCGTTTAAGCTGGCAGCTGTCTGGATGCGATCCTGCTTACCTCGCATATCTGCGTACCAGGGAAAAGCTTTAGAGAAGCATTTGCGCTTGTAACACCTTACCCTCGCGTCTTATATTATAGTCTTGTTCTTATAGTTTGTATATGTCAATATTTGTTTGGTGAATAATTATTTTGGAACAAAACATATTGTTTGGTTTTAAATATGATTACAAACTCCTCTTTGATAAACCACCACGCAAATTAATTATGATGTGCACTTCACGTCCATGCACATATGCATTATATATATCCACGTTAAGAACAACTGCTATGAAGTTAGGACAATGACTGACGGATAAGCGTTTATATCATAGGAGAAGGGTATGCCACTAACACGCACTGGAAGGGGGCGGCACTTCTGTGCCCCCTGAGATCTCCGAAATTATGAGAGATAGAACAGGCCAACTTACAGGGTCCGTAGTTTCTACGATGATCTACGTTTGCTGAAATTTAGGAGAATATGTTAAGGTCAAACGAGGCCACGAAGGTGAAATCTGGCCAAATGTCACCGTTTTGGAAATTTGTCCTCTGTGACGTAACAGGTCACCAAGCATGGAGTCAAAAGTTGTGCTGGGGATGAAAATTGACATCAGCTACCGAATGTTGTTTGAACCATCCCGATCTGACTGCTGGTTCCGAAGATATCGCTTTACCGACCTCGATTCTTGCCGCCATCCTGGACCTCAGTTTCATATACTTAAACATTTACAAACCGATTTTCAATTTTTGGCGTCCGAACCATCTGCTACTGTGCTGGCTTAAATTTCGCACAGAAACCACCGCCCTGCTCCGTTTTTTTATTGTATTTTTAGTTATTCACGAAAAACATTGAGGCACACAAGTGCTCCCCCCCCCCCAGTGTGCTTGTTAAACACCTTCAGCCTAGGATGAGACAATATGCCTGGCTCATTGCATTATCGGTTGCAGGGCAGGCGATGCAAATATACTGCAAACCCCCTATATGGCTCATACAACAGCGCAGCACCACGAATAGTTCCCTGCGGCAGACCATGTGGTGCAGGGGTGGAGCGGCCCTCACCTGTGGGGGGGCGGGGCGGCCCCGCCTGTCACCTGCGCCGACGGGACCCTGTCCCCACCGCCGCCGCCCGGCTGTCGCGCCACTAATCGCCTCTGTCGCGCCACTAATCCCACGCCCGTCCCGCCGTCAAACGCGCGGTTAGAGTCGAGGAGGCCAGCTGGTAATGGGTGCTGTCGTTTGCCATCTGTCATTGTTCCTGCGCTGGATGATATTTGCATTGTTCTGGCCTTGTGTTTGCTCTGGTGACTAAAAGGGCTCTAATGGCTACGTTTGATCCCTCGTCTCGTTTTCATGGCGCTTGTCTCCCTCTGTTGGCTATATGGTGATTATGTTTGCTCTTTTGCTGGAGATCCTCTCTCTCTCATGGCGGTACTTGTGCCGCTGATCGCTTTGTTTGTCCGTCAGTTAGAATGCATCGGCTTGCAAAATTGGCTTGAAAAATCGCGCAACCAGCAGCTTAGTTAAAGCATTTTTTGGATTCACGACAAAACGAGATCGGCCTAGACGCTCTCGACCCTGCAAGGTTTGTTGAAGCTAGAGATATTTATAGGAACATAAAAGAAGCGCGTTCCGGTGATCCCCATGAATATGAACGGTGGCTGGCTTCCCAAAAGAAAGGGGGGTCAACTGGAATGCTTACATACAACTTTCATGGGGACTGCATCCGCATCTCTGAATCGCAATCATTCTGGGAAACCCCGTACCATTAATGGTTTTGTGTTTGCCGTTCGGCACATGCTCAAATCACGCACGAAGGGGTGATTTCGTGAAGCGAAGCTTGAAACCTCCAAACCACCGGCACGGCTCGTGCGAGCATGTGTGGAGTTATTGATCAGACATCTCCAGACGTACGTCACAACACCGGAGGCTAACTCAAAGCGACAGCGTCCTAGGACTAACTCACAGAGACAGCGTCCTAGGACTAACTCACAGAGACAGCGTCCTAGGACCAGTAACAACCAGTCCATGTTGAGCACTGAGCAGTGCTATATTTTGCCAGTCTGTATCGTGGCTATAACACCGCACACGTCCGGTGTCTCTATCGCCGGTGATTGTTCCCCGTGTGACGGGATGGTGTGATGGCGTGTGTGATACCGGCCGGGGAGCAGACGACAGAGAGTCGAGGCTACTAAATTCCGCCTGCTGTGATGGCGGCTGCCTGTGACGGAGCCGGGTGACCGGCTGTGGGCAGCTGGACGACAGAGTTTGGCGCCACCTCATCTTGATAGGCAGTCTGTACCGTAAGTGGTGTCGTGGCACTGCGCGGGGGAGGGGGGGGAGGGTATGAGCCCCTGGGTTTGGCTGAAAGCTGTGGCGCCAGTCCAGTGACGGTGATCTCAACCTGGCTATTATCTCACGTCCGGTCATTTGCACCCCATTACCATTCCACATGCCAGTAATAACTGGTTTGAAATGGCAGAAACCAGAAGTGGCAGAGCAGAGCTGAGAGCAGCGAAACCAAAAGTAGCATTACCTTTTCCGTCTTCTTGTAATAGGATTTCCGTGGCAAGAAGTGCCACAAGACGTTTCTCTATTGACGGCTTCTGTAGTTTACATTAGTGACAATTGATGAGATCATCGTTACATCGTATTGTCGTCTGTAACTGCGGTCTTCGGCACTGTCACAATAGACTCACTAGTCGGCTAGTCGCTGTAATCTGTATTACTATAGTGCAACCAGTAACCACCTATGGTCATTCGCCCAAGTCCCACACAACTGTGGACTGTGGTCAAAGCTGTGGTCAGGGGACATGAGATATATGTGCAGCAGCACTGTCGTAGACTTTGTAATCACCCACTGACATGATATACAGGCCACATTCGATGACGCAATGCCAGCTAATACCCTGCTGTTTGCGGTACAATATGTCATAATTTAGCGATAATTGTCGTGCTAATGCCTTTATTGCAAACATCTATGTAAATGAAAACGATGACAATGCAAAACCTTCCGAATGACTGTTGGATAATTGAATACGTTCGGCAATTATGAACGTCTTTATGCCTTTATTAACCCGTTGGTTTTGGTGTTACGCGTCACAATTTTGTATAAGCTGGCTATCGAAGGCCACGCCCTAACTTCTTGTTTACTATCGGTAGATAATTGATGGATTCCTTGTTTGACTGGTGCAAAATTATCAATCGTCACATGGAAACCTTTATCAGTCCACATCCGCCGTCCTGTTCGAACTCGCATACGCCGGCATAGTCGCGGCAACTGCAGTAGCCTCTGTTATTCGAAGGCTGTGTAGGCCCATCAGGCCCGGTCTTCTCGGCCGTTGGTTCCCACCGTCCTTACCAGTTACCAGCGCGGCCTGTTTACCGGCCGGTAATGTGCGACTGCCGGGGTCCGATCTACCCCAGGCCCAGTCAAGTGGCAGTCAGGGGGAGATGGTCAGATAGGCCGGTTAGAGGAGACCCCACTGTGGACCCTGTCACCACCGCCTGTCCGCCAGGGATGAGGAGGCCCGACAGCTTATCATGGAGGCAGTGGAGAGGACTTCTAAAGCAGCTTATCTTCGATGGTCAGAAGGATCGTCTTTCAGTTATCGAGGAATGTAATATTTATCATCGGTGAGTGCCAAGACTTATCACCTGGCTAAATAGGCATTGAGTTTCGAATTAGGGCCGAAGGAAGCCGAGAACATCTAAGAATGCACACACAACTTCTTTATGTCTGGTTGTATTCACCTCGAAGTGTGTTCAATGCGCTACACGAACGTCGAATATCGTCTTACTTTGCCTTCAAATAATTCTGAAATGTCTCATCCCTTCGACGGGTCTTCATGCGTGTGCTTTTGTCTCACCCTCAATTGGGCGGTTCTTCCTTGGCCTGTGATATAGCGGCTATAGCCGACTTTGTTTTCATAAGGCACACGGTCCGAAGTATGTTTTGCAAATTGACACGTGCGAATTAATGCAATGCTAAGTATATAAATACCAAAAACTCGGGCTGCGGCAGACTGATAGTTAAGTTCTATCTGGATTAAGGTCTAACGGCACCTCTCACTGTGTGTCTTTTGAAAATAAGTAGGCTAAAGTTATATGCAATTGTGGAACATGTGGGTAATTATAAGCTTATAATACTAACCTAACTTCCTACCCATTTGTCCTTCCCAGCGTTTTTTATTATTATATAGAACCAACCACAGGCATAGGAACGGAAGTTATTGAGCTACACTCGCCCTTCGCTTTTGATCCGTCTTGATATGTTGTAAACCGAGGCTGTTCTAGTTTTGTCTATCTTGGGAACAGGACCTGGGCTATATGCATTTGTAATTTGATGAGTTTCAGCTACTGAATTTCGTAATGACTACGCCACAGGTATCTGGGAACGATCGATCCATTTCGGGCCAACTCATACGGAATCCATTATCGACCTTCTGGTTTGAGGGATCGAAATCCACTTAGGCCTGAGACGCATTGGCATGCTTTTACCTACATTTCCCGAACATTAGCTGGACCATTTTGATCGGGAATGATCGTCTACTTGTTTTTACAATTATCTAACATTAGCAGATCCGCTCCTTTCAGGAATAATCATCTGCTTTGCTGTAGCTTACATAAGCGAAGCCATTCTGATTCGGAGCGATTGCCAATAGAGATCATATTTACATAGAGATGCCCTACCTATGCTGAAGCACTTGATTTCGTGGCAATTCAGTGGGTCTTTTAAACATATTTTGTTAACTCTCTCGACGCCCGTGTTAAACTAAGTCACTGTCGTTTCTGTTGAAGACATTTTCGTAGGCAATATTTATATTTTAGGCAAAATTCATATACATATTGTTCTCAGATAATGTAATTGGTATCGGCGCACGGTATTTATAGAGGAAACTATAAGATAAATTTATTTTTTATATGTGTGAGGATGGATGACATGGCCATAATGCCAATTTATTGTTTAAAAGCACCCATTGAACTGCCGCAAACTTATGTGCAGGGCTATATATATTATGATCTATATGCGATTACCAAACTTACTTAGCGTGAAGCCATTGTCCCTTCCTCCCTACGTGACAGGTCACGTGACCAGGCGATGGGTTCCATATGACAGGTCACGTGACCAAACCGACGCGTCGTTGTTAGCCTGGGGCGCTTCTCAGCAGTCAGTCAGCTGAAAGCAGATAGTTTCCCCGCGCTACCAGACGGCGGCCGCCCTCGCAGGGTAAAAACGGGCGGCTTGGCAGCGGTCCTCTTCAATTGCTGCCTCTGTCTGTCGGCGGAGAGGGGAGGGAGGGGGCGATGGGTGGAGATGGCGCCAGGCTGAGGAAACGGCGGGGTTTGGATGGCATCTGATCACAGGTTCTGGTGACCACGGCCGACCCCTCACATACAAAATTATGTCTGATGCCAGGGTGCGTTTGCGGGTGACCCCAGGGCCCAGAGTGCATCGAGAGTACTCAAGCTTCAGCCTCTGAAGAAAGAAGAGTAACTTGAGGTGACAGCGTCATCTGTTACACGTGTCGGTTAGAAACCATGTCGAATTTCAGAACTTAAGGTTCGTTTGATGATTATGTGAAACTAAAAGCGTATTAGGTATTGAGCAACTGGTATGTGTTCAAAATCCCTAAAATCGGAGACAATCATGGATTTTTCAACACCGAAATGCAATGGACTCTTCACCAACACGAACATCCTTGTTAGTCCGGAATATGGACTATAGGGAGTTGATATCTGTATCCCTTTTTAGGATCCACAAATACCCCTGCACATACAGTGCAGCATTTTGTCGGTATATCGTCAAAACGTCAGTGAGGAGCATACCCACCGTCCACGGATCGAAGGCAAGCTCTCTCGCCCAAGCTAATTTCGCCCCACCTATAATCGGTCTAGTGCAACCTTGCTATAACCAACCAATCAACTGTGGAGGTAATCACTTTCTTTGTGAGACGATGGTCATGGCCGCCCCAATTTGCCCAAATTGCTCTCACGATTCCCAATACGGTGTGACGTGTACGGTGTCTCTTATACAAGGTCATCTGTAGCCATGGTGGCAAGCTGATCGTCCCTTGGTTGGCTCACTGTAAAATTGCATTGCACTACATTCTGTATTTCTTCGTTAATTTAGCCGATAAATCAAATATTACGATCTTGACAAGCATGTGCAACCCTGACCACTATATATATACTGTATAGTTGTGGGACTTATAACGGACTAATTTATTCGACCCTCTGTATCTGCATTATATTTATATGCATAGGTGTAGGAGCCGGAAGAGGAAAACTGACTCCCAAACTTTTTGAGTGTGGGGGGGGCAACATCCTCCCAACTTTTGAGTCCAAACACCTGGTCCAAAATTACGAGGTATAGCCCACGACCGCCTGGGGGGTTGGATCGGAGCCCCCCGTCGGCTTTTCCTAAATTAGTTACGAAGTGTTGCAGATATCGACGTGAAACTTGTCATACCTTCGCGTACATCAATTTAGCGTTATCTGTTAAAAACAGCAGTTGTGTGGAAACAATTTGAGATATACTGATTTTAGAGACGTCACTACATGACATTTGTGGTCGAAAATAACTAAATGTTTGACAAATCGACCAAAATCGAGTTTTGAGGGAAATTGCAAATAAAAACGTTAAAATACTTGGAAGTGGCGAGTTCTACATACTGGCTGTCTCAGATATTTTGAAAAATCACTCAAATTGCAAAAAATACACTTTTATAGAATTGACTATAAAATCCTAAATTTTAAGAAGTTTGCCCAATTTGCCCAAAGTATCCCAAGTATCCCAATTCCCCCCCCCTGCAACTTCAAATAGTTACTACGGCCCTGATTTTATGTCTGTAGATATATTACATAGTGTACCTATATACCAGTATATCCATGTACCTAGTGTACCGCAGCCGACCTTCTGTATCTGTATCTGTATCTGCCTATCTGTGTACCCATCTCCATGTGCCCTACCTGCGTCCCCTGTCCAGTGTCATTACAGAGAGCGCACAGAAGCCCCTCAGTGGCCCGTCTGTAATTGTTTGACGGGTCACCGGCTGCCCGGCGCCGGCTCTGCTGGAAGGGAAGCCTGTCGCGACCACGGCGCCAGCCCCCCCCCCCTCCCTGCCCGTCACTGACGGGAGGGGGAGGGGAGTTAAGGGGTGTACCGTCTGGGGGACTCGGAAACGGATATCGATTCAAAATTATGTAAATTAGTGATGGATATATCATCTGGAAATATGCATGCTACAGCTTGATCAGCCTTTGTTGCTGGTAGATGCCTTTCCAACCTCTGCTCCTGATATCCGGTCCTTTATCGCTGAAGCGGCCAGACGGTTCCCTTTTTATATTTATCTTGGATGCTGGTGTTGACAACGGCTATCTGTCTAGCTGCACGATCCGGCGGCTTCCTTTTCGATATTATGCGCATAATTATCAGGGATTTATGTCAATAAACATAGGAGAGCCGTGCAATATATCAGGTCAATTGGGAAGGACTTCTGGAATGCAAACAAATCGTTTCATCTTAACTAGATGATAATTTATCTCAAAATAACTGCCATAATTAATCTATCAAATTAAAAGATAATTTGCCAACCCTACAGCCTGGGTGGCACGAAGGTTTGCTTGATCTGTCACAAGCTGACTCAAAGCTAATAAATTGATGCCAGCCGTAATAAGCGCGACTCTGTTTTGTTGCAGTTTGACGTGTGATGACGTAATGGGGCCGAGGTTTATTGAACTAAGATTTCAGCGTTTCTGACAGTGTAATCATTTGGAAATTTGAGCTTTCCCGAAACATTTCAAACACGGTAGGGACGTAAATGTATTGGCATGTTATGATTAGACCGTATTGTGTTGATATTCATAGTTTCTGACGTTATCTGTTTACCATGCTGCAGTTCTTCACTCTATTGGCGAATTGAACTGGATCATGGAATTGACTTAACTCAGTTTTTCGTCTGTGTTCTCCCCAAAATATATCCGTAAATAACATAAGTATCGATGAAAAGATAAGCCATTGATAGCCATTCTCCCTGACCATTCACTGTCCTCCCCTACTCCGCCCCTCCCCCTCCCCTCCCTACCCTTCCATCCCAGCACTGGGCGGGGTTACCGCAAGGCTGGATACCTGGGCCTGCACTCTTCGTCTACCTGCGGGATAATTACTGGTCAGAAATACAGACAAGCGGCGGGGGTCGGAGCGGCGGCCGGTATAATAACCAGGCCTTCAGGGTGGCGGCTGGGGTGACGCGCGCCAGACCCCGGAGAGGGGGGGGGGACGCGCCAGACCACGGGGTTTCTAGTCACGTGACGGCTGAGTCACGTGACGGCTGAGTCACGTGACGACTGGACTGACAGACTGTGCTGCGGAGCATAGTTTTTAATGGGTGCCTTATCCCCAAGCCCAGCCCAGCCGAAGCCCATGAACACCAAGCCCAGACCCAGACCAGACCCATTCAAATTCATAATAGGCCCATGTCCGTTCCGGCCCATCAATATTATGCAGATAATCATTTTCACAAAATGTGCAACCATTATCCTAACATATGTGCTTGCATGCTATTAACGAGAAATACAATCACGCTCCTGTGTATTGCTGTGGCTTTTGACTAATAGAACATTTTTCGGTCAACATTGTCATACTGGATCAGACTTCGGATCGAACATGATTAGAGGTTTTTAAAACTTTCACTGCTGCTAGGTACCTACTTAGAATTATTTATTGTTATCATATGATTGCCAAAATGTACTGTTTAAGTGTCCTATATCATTTATTAACATATTTACCTGGTTAAACATCTGGTTGTCAAGTAAAAAATAACAGCTAGCGACATGACTCAAAAATGTGCATACTCATGCCAATCCAGTACCCATGAAAAGTCGAAAAATGCCTACCTAGCCCAGACAATCGGAAGAATTGAGTGGGCACCCATGGGTGCACCCGGTCCATGAAAAACACTGCTGCGGAGTGACAGACTATGCAGAGGAGGCCGCTGACCGACCAGCAGCTTTGGTCAAGACTCGTCTATCGCGGTCGAGACTCGTCTATCGCGACTGTGACAACGGACCAGAGAAAAGTCTGATCATGAGCGGGACAGGCTGGATTGTGTGGATATATGACTGAATAACTGATTCATTAAAGCTGTTTCAATCAGCACTGGAGTATTCATTAAAAGTATGTATTAACATTTTGAACACTTCATCCCAAGCCACAACACGTCTGTGGAATACGTTACCCGAACAGTACACGCAACCTTACCCGACACAGCCAGTTAAAAGAGCAGGTCTCCCAGCAGGCTAGGTCCTCATCGCCCACCAAAAGTACTATCATGAAGGCTTCAAAACTCGCAATATTCTCCACACTAAACTGAGGCTGGCATCTCAGATCTAAACAGTCACCTCTTCCAAATCAAAAAGCGATTCCACAGATGCAGATGCGGTACAGACAAGAAACCACAAAAACATTTCGTACTTGACTGTTCAAACTATCACGAGCTCAGACACCAACTCTTTCGGAATTTTCAGAACTATTACAGACGGATTTTCCTATAACTCGTCTCCAATCACACCAGCTGGAATTGCTTCTTCAAAGGTTCCGTCTCGTGGCGGGCGCGGCCGGCGGTGGCGCTGTGAGCGGGTGCTTCCAAAAGTTTTTGATCACTCGGTCGATTTACAGTAACGTGGGTCCGCCGCTGCGGCGACGGTGAGCGGGGTGCTCTTAAAACGGAACTAGGTCGCCGAGAACATCTCGGCGCTCTCGGCTCTGCCGGCGGACACCCCCAAACAGCAATAAATTATCAGTTATGTTTTGCAAGCGGTGCCACGATTTAAGTGCTTTAGCACTTTGCACCAATGCTTGACTGAAATCAATTGCATTATGAAGTGATATCATGATAAAAGTATGTATTAACATTTTGAACACTCTGACATAAAACGGCTACTCCGAGTGTCGAGTCGATAACGTCAAAAGGTGAGACATTTTCAAAAGACACTTGTAAGCAGCATTAAGACAAGGAAAACTTGAAAGCATACATCCGTACACACACCATGCACATTGCACACACACAGCGACACACACACACACACACACACACACACACACTCACTCAAACACTCATCCAGTCCTAGCTAAATTCTTGTGTAAGTGGTTTTGCATTTGTAAAACTGGTGTAATTACAGTTCGTTTAACAGTATACGAGTCAAAACAAAGAGACGAATAAAGACAACTAGGTTGGAATAAGCCAATTTCAGTCAGCATGTCAAGTACCTCTTTTTCGTCGTTGCTTTAAGGTTCAATTTTCACATATCCTTCCTTCTGCGGAATATGCGTCACCGAACGGGAACTCGCAATATGTTTTGATTGTATTGTACCCGTTGAAAACTGATCTCAAGAATGCTGTCCACGAGAGTTCATGGAGCTCGTGGGTTCCCTTCGGACCAGTCGATTCATCAGCAGTGTTTTCGAACACAGTTCGCGCCCTAATCGTGCCAGAGGGGTCCGTTTACCGTCACGCTGGCGGCTGCTAAGATAAGATCTTTCACGATTACTAATTCCATTGAAGATATACCGTCAGGAAATAAACATTTGGCTAGATGCAAGATAGGCGTCGCTGAGTTATTCTACCCCGCAAATGACACCAGCGTGGCTAAGATTGCTGATTGGTTGGATGCATACAGGATACAATATATTGGCTAGCCCGGTATTACTGATAAACCCGAGAGGTTGAAGAAGATTGCATGATGCGAGTTGATTAGCTGTATGCGACACTGGAACCTCTCAATGCGTTGGATAGCTGTATGCGACACTGGAACCTCTCAATGCATTGGCGTATGTATTGTCACGCATATCTAACAGCTCTTCAGATTTCATCTGCTACTTCCTTATACGGCTTCCCGATGCATCCAACGTTCATTTACTCAGGGCTTTCTCTAAGGAATTTTCATTGCAGGGGATTTCCACTGGTGGATCTAGACTTCGAGTTAATTTCACCCCGTTTCGTCAGGGAAAGAGTGCTGACCGAGAGTTGGAGGAGGTGGCGTCGGGTCGTCGGGACAGTTCAACGCGTTTGATTACCGTCGACTGCGGGGGATTACTGCGTCCACTGGGGGTGGTGGGATTTGAATGCACTGCGTGAGACCAATTCCCTCAGTTAACCCGTTAAAATAGGCCCTGCGCTTACTTTAGCTGGAATACAACTCATTCATTTATAATAATTCCTCAAATGAGACGCATTTCCCACGGCCTGGGATACTCACTGAGACATCATTGACTTGCACTTTCACATGAATGATGATACGTAGTTCGGATGCAGGACGAAGCTGACCATGTTGCTATCTTGCATCGTTCAAACAGTCATTTAATCTGAAGCGAAGCCCTGCTGAGAGATTGACTGTGCGCTGAGCTGCAGCCATAATTGAATTGCATGACTGCCACTCAGCTCTTCGCTATATACGTATGTCCCTCGTGCCGTCTGAATCTATAAAAGGCAGATTGCATTGACTACACACACGCATAGGCAAGCTCGCATCATTAACTCTTCAATGCATGTCTGCCCCGGCTATGGTTATTTTATCGCCGATAAATGATCGTGGGAGGAACAGACTGAGGGAAATCGCGTTTCATAGGCTGGCAGGATGACGTCACTATGCGGCTCGTCATGTGCCGCTGTGTGTGAGAATCTTCAGTGGGGCGTCAGTAGAAAACTTATACGTCTGTCCATCCTGGAAATGTCTCTATGAACGTAAATACAAACGGAATTATGACTTTGGAGGGGACTGATTTCTACCAAAATGTTCTCGTCGCGTCTAATTATCTGTGGAAAGCGTTTTCGGTCTCCGGTCTCTGCCCGGTCTCCCATCTCCCATATCCCGTCTTTCATTTATCATCTCCCGTCTCCCGTCTCCCGTCTCCCGTCTCCCGTCTCCCGTCTCTCGTCTCCCAACCCATCTCCTGGCTTCTGTCCTATTCAGTGCTTGGTTTCTCTCAAGCTTCCGTTGCCCCAGTCGTATTCAGAAGTCTGGCCATGCCGATACCTTCTCAGCTGCGCCATTGGTATGCAGATCTGGCCCAAACTAAAGGTTATGGTCTGCTGCTGTTGTGACGTCACAAAGGCCTCAACCGAACCAGCTTGGTAACAGAAGCTCAGTTGGTTGGATAGTTTGAATGACTAAACCTCCGCCAAAGAAGTCATACAAGTATTCATATCGTAGTTTATCGGAATGTATCGTGCTCGTGCTATTGTCACTCGATGAATTTTTGTATTTGCATTTTTCATCGAGTATGCAATTGGCACTACTTTAGCTGCTTCAGTTGAATTAATCAAATATTATGCATTGCGTTGAAAAGGTGCCATTTCTTGACTTTGCTTGACAATCACACCAACGTCGCCTTGATGAACCCTCTCTACCTGATACTATCTGCTGCAGTTTGCACCAAATTAACACGAGCACGCTTTATTGCCTCGTATCAATACGCCACTTGAGAAGAGGAGAGGGTGAACCTTTTATTATGATGCTCAGTCTGCACTGATGAGGGACAATGTCCGACTCAGTCTGCACTGATGAGGGACAATGTCCGAGCTGTATCCGATTTCACCTCGACAGCGGGGTGGCTCAATGTCTGTCTGTTTGTCTGTATGTGTGTCTGCTGTGTCTGCCGGATGGTTTTCAACAGAATATTCGTGAGGTCGGTGTCTGAAGTCAATCACCGTACGAAGGAACCGGGTGTCACCGTTCGACATACCCGTGACCTCTAGTTGAAAGACTCACTTCATGAGAGTGTGAGCGATACTGGGCCTATGTAATTACATACCTTAACATGGTTGCTGTTTCTGTGGCCTGTGGTGGCTAGGTCGAGTTCAGTGAGTTGTAATATGTACTGAGTCGCTCTACATTTTTATATGGTGTGTTGTATGTGGATCGAGTAGCGTGATAGTGGTGGTGGCAAGGTACGTCACTTGTGGTGCCTTTGGGCATTGTAGGTGCTGGCTGTATGCTATTTATGGTAGCGTATGTACAGTAGTTGAGCTCCTCTTGTTCGTGTGCGTAGTGATGGGCTTCTTTCGGTGTGCCGTGCTTTCATTCGCCAGCCTGTTGCTTCTTCGGTTGAGTCTATTCGTGGTGTCTGTCGGTGTAGTCCCGTGCGTTGTTGTGCGCTGGACCTTCATTTGCTTCCGATCTCGTTTTTGTCCTTGTCTGGTGGTCCTCTCGCTCTGACTCTTTGCTGACCTGCGTGACCTGTCTTGCTTCTATATATGCGTGATTCGTGCCTCTGAGTTATCGTTTCTGATTATACGTTCTTATTATATATAGAGTATCTATTAATTACTGTTGCTATTTACGAGTGTGCTGTTGTTTGTGGTAAACTATTTGTATTGATAGCTTCGGGGCGAATCTTTGTAGTGCTTGAGTGTCTGATGTGTAGCATGTATAGAAGTGCTAGCTAAAGAAGCGATTATTATTTTCGCTGTGATCTGCGCATATGCTGTTAGTATCGGGCGTCTTACAGGTATTTTAGCTAGCATTGGTTATTTATGGCACTCACCTGAACCATGCCTGATTTAGATGCTTTGCCAATGCGTTCTCTATTTTTAATCTCTCTCGTATGTTTTGTATACCGCTCAGCTCTCGTTCTGGGAGTGCTGGCAGATGGCTCGTGTCCGTTGTGTGATGGGGTGTGACTGTAGGTTCTTATCTTTGCGCTTTGGATGGAAGCCACTTTGTGTTGTTTATTTTTAGTATTGAGCCTTTTCTTGTTGTTTGCGACGTGCATCGTCTCGTGTCGAACTGTTTAAGTAAAGCGAAAGTCGTATATCAGGTGTGCATTGCGTTGTAATTGTATTTCTGGCTGGTTTGTGCTTTAAGAAACATGATGGTTCATTTATAGCTACCGTGCTTTAGCCTTAGTGCCTTCTAATAAAAAAATGTTAGGTTGTATCTCGTTTTTGGTTGCATCCGGGGCTCTTGCTCTGAATAGTACTTGAATATTGGTAGTAAAGCAGTTATCTTGCGTCGATGTTGATGAAAAGCCTATAGTTACATTATTCATTGCGAAGCTCTAGAAGATAGTGAAGCTGGTCTTTGTGGTATTCGAAGTTGTCGTGGTTTGTTGTGAGCGAAGCGATAAATCATGAAGTTTATTCTGTTTTTGTTGTGGTTGTAGATTGAGTCTTAGTATCGCTGTATTTCGTGCAGCTGTTTGCATTGTCTTACCTGTGTTTATGTCAAAAGTTTTGCGGGTGGTGGTGTTGTGGGGCTGACGTTGTGGGGTGACAGAGGTGGTAGAGCTGGTTGTCAAGAGCCGAGTACTTCCCAAATTCAGATGTTAGTTTTTGAGTGTTGCGCGTTGTGTGTAAGTGTTCCTTACAACTGCGTGTGTGACAAGGTGAGGAGTAAGCAGAATTTTCCCGTGGGTGGTGTGTGAGGCGCATGGTCTGTTATATGCAATCAGTGATTAAGATGAATGATGTTGAAAGACGGGAGAGTTTGCTCCGAACGAATCTCTATTCTTCTGATCGTTTGGTCTGGTTGGTGTGGTGTGATGTCGGCATCGTCTTGTGTGACGCTTGTGAGTGCCTGGTGTGTGTGCCGCTCATCTCGTGTGTATCCTGGTGGATGTTGTGATTCTGCCTGAGCTTCGTTGATACTTTAGTCGTCTGTGTACCTGTGATAATCCTGCTGACCGTTTGCTAACCTGTGTACCGCTGATGATTATTAAGTTGACCTTGTGATCCTGTTGATGATCCTTGTTGTGACCGTTGGAGCGTGATTGATCCGTCGTGAAGCGCGTGTAACCTGCGGAGCTATTGGATCCTGTCTGGAGTGGTCCTTAGTTGGATCATTTGTAGCGGCGTTTGACCTGTGTACCTGTTGTCCTTTGTGATTTGACGTTGGTTGACTGCTTGTGGACCTGAGCCTGGTGAGCTCTGTTGGAGCCGTGGAGCCTGTGAGCCGGTGGGGGTGACGCTTGACTTCGTGTGACGCGTGGTGAGGCCTGCTGTACTTGTTGAGCCGTTAGTGTAGTTGACCTCTGATCTGTTCACCTTTGGACATTGTGGTGTGTGAGGCCTGTGGCTGACGCGTTGTGTGTGATGCCGTGGGTGTGGTGCTGACGCTGGGGTGGAGCCGGCTGGTGGCGATGGGTGGGAGCCTGGGTGCTGTGGAGCTCTGTGGCGTGGAGCGCTGTTGGCGTGATCTGCGTGCTGACCGTGCTGACCTTTTCTGACCGCGAGTGGCCGCTGACGGCTGCGTAGCCGTGTCTGAGCCTGCTTGGTTACCTTTGATCTGCTTGTTGACCGTGCTGATCTCTGGTGTCTTTACCGTGCGTGGAAGCTGCGTGACCTGGCTGAGCCGTGGGCGTGACCTTGCGTGAGCCTTCTGACGGGTGGCGACTGTGGGCGTGAGCTGTCTGTATGCTCTGGGGTTCTGAGCCTGCTGACTTCTCTGTGAGCTCTTATCGCTGTCTGTATTACGGCTGACGGTCTCGTATGCCTTGTGCGTGACTTTCGTGTGGAGGTCGTTTGGAGCTGCTGGTGGATTCTCGGGGGTGTGGTATCGCGTGGTGAGCGCTTCTATATCTTCTGGCTGTGAGCCTCTTTGACTCGGGGATGTGGAATAGAATGCGACTTTGTGAAGTGACGTAGGCGTCGGGTAGTTGGTTGACTTCAGAAGTCGATGTAGAGTGAAGGTGGCTTATTTTGAGATGTCGATGTAAAGTAGGTGACAGCGGGCGTCGTTTGGTTGCAAGACCGAGCGCATTGGGCTGGCGCGGAGCCGAGCAAGGTAGTTCTGGTTGTGTGTGTGGTGTGTGTTTCGGATGAGTGGGTGGAGGGTATGCTGTTTGGTGTGGGTTGGGTGGTGGTGGTTTGTGAGATTGGTGAGGCAGGTTGTCTGAAGTGTGGTGTGAGGAGTGGGGCTCGGAGGTGTGACGTGTAGTGTTGTGGATGCGTGTAGTGGGGTTGTGTTGGTTGGCTTGTGGAAGTTGTAGGTGTACGTGTGTGCATGTATGTGCGCGGGTCTGTCATCATGCTGCAGTTCTGCTTCGGTGTGGGCTCTGTTGGGGTGAGTATGTATGTCTCTTTCGGCCGCATGTTTGTGGGCTGTCTTCATTGGTGGCTGAATGGTGACTGAGCGATGTTGTGACGGTCAGTCCTCGGAGTGTCTGGACTGCGCCGGCGGCTTTGTTAGTTATCCTTCTTTTCGCGTTTCATGTGTTGTGCCTTTGAGCCTATGTGTTGTGTGAGTTGTATTTCGGTGTATGGGTGTTGCGCTAGTATTGACTTGTGGATTGTTCCTTATATTGTTATCTTCTGTGTGTGTATGTTTCGTGGGTAAACTAGCCTCGATGAGCGCTGAGATAGTGTTGGCCGTGATGTGAGCGGTGTATGGTGCGTGCCTCGGTATTTCCTCGTTGGATGTTCTTGTGGGATGGAGCGGTGGTGATGGTGCCCGTGTGCCTGATGCGTGGCCTAGAAGACCTGTCACCTGATGGTGCCTAGATGACCTGATAGTGCCTCCATGACATTGCCCGGATGGTACATCGATGACCTGATGGTTCCTCGATGACCTGATGGTGCCTCGAAGGCCTGGTGGTGCCTAGATGACCTGATAGTGCATCCATGACATTGAACGGATGGTACATCGATGACCTGATGATTCCTCGATGACCTGATGGTGTCTCACAGACCTCGGTTGACCTGATCCTGGGAACAGTCTGCCCCTAATCCACAGATGTGATGCGTGAGAGCGAATATTTTATATTGTTCGTTTACCAGCTTCACCGTTGGGTATGTGTAAAGGATGCATGTATCGTGCCGTACCGTAACGTACCGTAGACTCAAGTGAATCGATGTGGTCGTGGACAGTGAACACCATCCTGGTCTTACTGGTTAAGCACAGTGGATCAACGTTAAAATGGACTGACCTCGGAACTCAGTCTTGCTTGGGTGATGTCAGAAACACGGCATCGCCCCGCGGATCTAGCACGGGCCATGGCATAGCGTCATCAAGCGGCGGCGACACAATACACCGGCGGAAGTAGTGACATCTATCGGTGACCCATCGCACCAGTAATTACCCGTAACGTCACGCGATGTCGTGATGGTTCCCGCGCGGGCTGAAAGGGCAGTGAGGTCAGGGTGGCATGGGACTGCTCCTGCCTGAATGTCATTAAATCCATCGCAGACACGGCGCAGAAAGACGACAATCACAATCAGTCGGTATGATGGGCTGCTAGTCACGTGATCAAGGAATCATGACGGTGGTCACGGGATAAGGGTGGTCACGTGACAGTTATGATGACCGATGGCGCTGTCGCTAGGTGTCACTACTGTCCACCGCCCGCTGTGCCGGTTTGATCGATTATAATTGCAGAGCTCTGTAGCAACACACAACCTTTCGATTTCAGAATATCTGAAGAAATAACGAAAAGTGTTGTGTTGGAATTAACCTCAGTTGTCAATCGGTATAATCCAGTTACAAGACAAAATAGACAATGCCTCCAGTAGGTATATGACGCATGCAGCAATATACCCAATGCGTCAAATTATTATCAGTTTGTGATGCAGTGATCGCCATGAACCAAATCATTCAACCCATCCTCTTGCTTGACCTTGCGCTGTGCGTTCCTCAGTTCAAGGTCGCGCTGGACTGGACCGGGTAGGTTTCAAATCACCGTACTCACCGGGTCCAGTCCCCGTAAACTGTGCCCGACCGTACTCAGCGGGTCCAGTCCCCGTAAACTGTGCCCAGTGCAGTTACCCTCTCTCATTTCGTGAGACCCAGCCTTCCCGAAGAGCAGAAGGACGGAGCCGCGAGTCACACAGCTCTGTAATCAGCTGAGCGGGCCGCAGACAGCTGATTACCCCCTGGCAGCCCGTGTATTTACCGAACGGAGGGAGTCATTAGAGACCGTCAGTTGGACGTCGGACAGTGACAAAACAATATAATGTCGGCTGGTTATTACCGGTGACTCCGGTCGGCCGGACGGTCGTGGCTGGGTAAATACCGTCACTGTGGCTTCATTTGGTGACCCCGTCAGTCTTGAGAGCCGCCACAACCTCCAGGTTCCCGCCGACTGCGTCAATTTATACCACCGAACCCACCACATGGCCTCCGGGCGGCCATCGTGGGACGTTTTTGCACGGTGAGATAAACGCTGACCGGCGCCAGGCGGCGGCGGACCGCGTCCGCAGCGTGCAAGAAGGACCCAGCCGGGGGCGCAGCGACGTGGAACGACGCGCGGTGGCGTTGATGACAGTAATGCCGCAGTGATGACGATGATGACGCAGCGATGACGATGATGACGCGGTGGATGACGCCGGCGGTCGTGATGTGCGGTGGCCTGCGGAGATTGGAGGGCGGCGGAGGACGACAGAGGGACCGCGGAGGCCTCCAGCTCGGCCGCGTGGGAGCCCGTCTCTGTTTGGTCAGCTCTCCGTCTTTAGAGTTCAATCGCCGCCAGCTCTCGGCTGTACCGTGCAGCTGCGCTCAGTGTTGCAGCCACGTCACGACGGCACCGGGTAATGGGGGCGACTCTCGGTGCGTTTAGGTGGGGTCGCGGGGAGAGTGAGACTGAGCGGGAGTGGGGAAACTGGGCTGACACCTCGGTGCGTTTAGGTGGGGTCGTGGGGAGAGAGACTGTAGTGGGGACATGGGCGGACACTCGGTGCGTGTACGGTGGCGGTTCGGGAGAGGTAGACTGAGTGGGGAATGGGCGACACTCGGTCTGCCGCTTGCGTTTAGGTTAGTCGGTGGTGCGTGTGGGAGAGGGAGACTGAGGGGGAATGGGCGACACTCTGTGCGTTGGCGTGGCGGAGTCGTCGGTCGTTGGGGAAGATGGAACTGAAGCGGGGAATGGGCGACATCG
Source organism: Semibalanus balanoides (assembly GCA_014673585.1). Taxonomy (NCBI): domain Eukaryota; kingdom Metazoa; phylum Arthropoda; class Thecostraca; order Balanomorpha; family Balanidae; genus Semibalanus; species Semibalanus balanoides. The sequence continues at coordinate 19,602 of VOPJ01002010.1, forward strand.
GTTGCCGTTTAGGTCGGGGTACCGTGGGGAGAGGAGACTGAGCGGGGGAATGGGCGACACTCGGTGGGGCGTTTAGGTGGGGGTCGTGGGGAGAGGAGAGCTGAGCAGGAAGGGGCCGGAATGGGCGACCCTACGGTGCGTTCCTAGTGGGGTCGTGGGGATGATGGAGACTGAGCGGGGGAATGGGCGACACTCGGTGCGTTTAGGTGGGGTCGTGGGGAGAGGGAGACTGAGAGGGGGAATGGGCGACACTCGGTGCGTTTAGGTGGGGTCGTGGGGAGAGGGAGACTGAGCGGGGGAATGGGCGACACTCGGTGCGTTTAGGTGGGGTCGTGGGGAGAGGGAGATGAGCGGGGAATGGGCGACACCGGTGCGTAGGTGGGGTCGCGGGAGAGGATGACTGAGCGGGTGGAGAATGGGCCGACACTCGGCTGCGTTTAGTGGTCGTGGGGAGAGGGAGACTGAGCGGGGGAATGGGCGACACTCGGTGCGTTTAGGTGGGGTCGTGGGGAGAGGGAGACTGAGGGTCGGCCAGTGAATGGCGAGATACAATGCGTGGTTGCGTGCTATGTCGAAACTGTGACAATTAGGGCAGAAATTAGTAATTTTATAATGTTACTTATAACTTTTCCTTGTACTTTTACATTAATCTTAAAACTTTAAGCGCCGCTGTTTTAGTGCTAATCAGACCATCCGATTGCAACAATATCAGTTATTTTTTTCCCCCAGATATTCGCTGTTCTCTTTGACGAGTCAGTGTTGTGCTAACCCTTCCACCACTCCGTTCTAGCCTGGGATGGGACGGCCAGAAGTCGTTAGGTCTTGGCGTCTAATGGGCAGTTAAAGCCAGGAATGGCGCTTTCAAGTGGCCGTATAGTCGCTCTCTACGCTGATTGGATAGCCCCTGGAGAGATTATAGTGGTATATAGACGAAATGCGTGGCTTAACTTTGTTGATTGTGTCGTTGCGTTCAGGTGAAAGGTTCCCTTTGCATTTCGTTTGTATTTTGTAGTGCATATGTGACTCGACCAGAATTTTGTCTCCATCTGATGCCATATGATTATGTCTTGATCTCCAATACAAAGCTTTAAATGCATGCTTCTATGTAACGGTGTACCTACTTCTGGCGCTCCTGGCTGGACGTAGCTAAGAAGGTATCAAGCTAAACATATTTAATCTCTCAATATATCGAGATGCAGCCACCGAAGCTCCCCCTGTATCTCTACAGAAGCCATCCTTTTACTAATGTATCGAGATGCAGCCACCGAAGCTCCCCCTGTATCTCTACAGAAGCCATCCTTTTACTAATATATCGAGTTGCAGCCACCGAAGCTCCCACTGTATCTCTACAGAAGCCACCCTTTTACTAATATATCGAGATGCAGCCACCGAAGCTCCCCCTGTATCTCTACAGAAGCCATCATTTTACTAATATATCGAGTTGCAGCCACCGAAGCTCCCCCTGTATCTCTACAGAAGCCATCCTTTTACTCTCCTCCACTGCCCGCCGGCTGTGGAGCTTTGTCAGCTCTCTGGAGCTTCGCCAGCTCCCCCTGCCGCAGCTCTCTGCTGCTGTCTGTGTCTGACCGGCGCGGTGTGACGAAGCTAGCCGTACCCTGCCGTGCTGACCCGGCTGGACTCGGAGTGGAGGGCTATCGGGGGGGGGGAGGGATGACAGGCGGAGCTGAACAGGGGGGGAGGGGTGATGGACTCTTAGGGAAGGACCCGGTCAGTCCATTTCCTCTAGACACGGTCCGATTACCTTCTGCCTACCCAGCCGACAGAAATCGGAGCGATGGCGCCGCGCCGCACGGCACTTCCGGCTCACTTCCGGTGTGTTTCCGGCGCAGTTCCGGCGCGTTTCCTTATTGTTTAGATGACCCACCCACCAGCCGCCAGTTGGCACAGATGTACAGCGTAAAGCCTGGCCTCTCTTGTACCCCTCGGCTTACACTGGGCTGCACGGCTAATTGCCGTTGGCGACGGTCGAATCAATCCTGAATCAATCCTGAATCAATCCTGAATGTCCTGCTCCTGAGCCTGGGACGTCACAATAGAAACCTTTCCCCAGTTGATGACGTCACACTCACAACAGACGGTTTATGACGTCACACTCACAACAGACGGTTTATGACGTCACAACAGACAACTGATGACGTCACAACAGACGGCTGATGACGTCACAACAGACGGCTGATGACGCCACAACAGACGTCTCTGGCCGGTTCACAGTCAGCTGTTTGGCAGACCAGCAGTTCTGTGGTTTATAGTGGCGCTGAAGGAGGCCAACAGACGCATGGTGATGCCGCCAGGTCAGGCATCGTCATACCACACACATATATGTGCCTATAGAGTGGCCACTATAGAGTTGCGGATATCATCCTGAGTACTGTGCTCGATCAGACGGATGATGGGCGGCCTGACCATTAACACCATACGCTGTTCTCTACTGGACTTCTGTATGCTTGGTGGCTAACAGCTCCATCAACTCATGGTGGGAGGGTTTCCACTGAGAACTTGATATTTGAAGAGGATTCGGTTCATAACTGACTTACAGTCTAGTCGTGGTGTGTTGACCTGCTATCGATAATGGCCGGTTTACATGGTATGCACATCTTCAACACCATCCTAAGTGCCGGCATAGCTCGTGGTCTTGTCATACAGTGGGGTAGCCGGCTCGTGGAATGCAGAGTCAGCATGCTGATCAGCATGTTGACCCTCCTGGTCATGTTCGAGCGGACTATCTGATCAGTAGCAGCCTTTGGAGGGCGGCAATGTATTCATGAAGGACGTAACGGACTGATGTGATAAATATTTAGACGCGTGGCGCCGAGCCGGTGACACATCCTGGTCTCTGCGTTGCTTGCAATCGACTACGAGACACAGATGGACTCTCATCCATAGGCGTTAAGCTAAGATGGATCTCCGTACGTCTGTGTTTTCGGGTTTTTTGAGCCGGAATGAGTCAAATCTGTAGGAGATGCTTGGGAAACGCTTACGACATCTTTTCCAGTCTACACTGGATGCAGAAAAACAAGACTTGACAATATAAAATCGAGGAAAACATATATGGCGCAAGGACTCTGACTGCGCCTACGACGCCCTCTGAATGCACCTAGGCGCCTCGAAAAGTCGCTTAAACCGAAACCAAACAGTTGGAGAAACTGCACGCACGTTTTAATTGCAATTATTATATGTTAATGCTTTGCCATTTTTTGTGAAAATAAGGAAAAGCATCGATATTTCTCACTTTCTGTATATTACGTATGTAGTATATTCACATATTCGCATTCGTATTGCATATAAGATGCACATGCCCTTTGGCACTGGTCATCTTTTAATCTTATTATCTTGCTCTGAAGGTCCAGGAATAACTGCAGTTTAATTGCTCTACATACCGGACCTTCAGTGCATTGACTCTATTGAATAATGTGTGCACTCGGTTAAAACAAGGACATAATTGCACCGCAAGATCCAGCCACCAGAAGACATCGATTTGTTATGTGAACAGTTTAACACATTTCACCTGATCTTATTTTTTATTTTGTTACAAGCGGGTCAGTGAGCACAACTCTCAGTACTTGTCTTGCAGAATTGAATGTTTATTTGCTATGCATGTTCCCTGTCTTAGGAGACTGGTTTTGTCCTGTTCGAACTAAATGATTAGATAAGTCTTACAACCTACAGGCATTGTTCTTACGATGCATATTGTGATTGTTTAGTTGACGTATAGATGTTTCATAGACACATTGGCTTCATTTGGTCAGATTTGTATGGACACAGGTCACATGTGGTGCATTTATAAGTTTACTGCTGACTGTTTTGCATCATATTTTCTCAGTAACACTCGTTGTTTCATTGATTTCAAATACTCGGCCTCCGTCTAATATGTATCGTTTGATCTGTTTTCTGCCGCGTCTCTGTGTATCACCACTGATTTGATCTGTTTCAGACGGCACCTCCGCCCCATGATGGGCGCACTCAGCGTGCTCTTTGTCCTCATGTGGACGGTCGTGGTGACCTCAGGTCAACTGCTGGATGATGACCTGCACTCTGACCTCGATGACGGTAAGTTTTCTCTTACCATTTTCATTCATGCGTTCGCACATAATAAAATTCACGATTTTGTCTCTCTAAAATTGTCCTGCTCTAATTTTATTTAATTTACCTCTTATTACATTTTTTTAATTGCACAAACTACACCGACGCATGCAATGACGTAAGCATCACATCATACCAAATGCACGCGATCATGCAAACAAAATAGAGCAACGGACATTTGCAGCCCACCAGAGTCGTTAGTGCACAGCTGAAATTTGTTCACCATTGACTCACGTGCTTTGGTGAAAAGGCTTCAACATATTATTTATGCGAAGCCACAAAGTGACGAGGCTGTCTTGCCGCTTTTGTTTCGAGACAAAGTCGAGGCCTCAAACTGTAATTTCGACGCAAGTCCACAAAGCGATTATGTGCACTGCAGCACGAAATATTTAAAAAATCAAGACTGGAATTTTCAATTCAAGTCCTGGCTCAGTCACTTGATCTTAGAGTTTAAAAATCAGGTCAATTACCTGCAGTCCAAAACTCTCCAGTTGTGAACTTCTGCCACAAATTCATTTGTCAGCACGTGAGTCAATGGTGAACAAACTTCAGCTGTACTACTCAATAGGCTTTGTGGACACGTGCTACAAAATACGCATTTTGAGGTCTCAACCAACAAATCGTTGCGACGCCACTGTCTGCACCTTTCTCTCGAATGCGTCGACTGAAGAGGTTCGCCCGTGTCAGTGTGCGGAAGAAAGGGCCGTCAGCCCGCCAGAGCTGTCAAAACTGTCGCGGTGCACTTGTGTTCCTCCCACGCTCTCTGGCAAGAACAGACCCAGCCAGCATGGCAGCTACCAGTCACACTCAGTGTCAATCCAGCGCCGTCCTGCAGATCAGCTGTGTTGTGTGGTGCCAATGTCTGCAGGAGGCGGCTCCACAGCAGGGCAGCTGACAGGGGAAGGAGACGGTTCACTCCGTGCGCCTGGGTGCTGCACCACCTATTCTTCAGTGGAGCCCGTCGATTCTTACTCCGCTGATCAACTTGAATCGCGTGGTCTGAGGGAAGTCTGACTTCTTCTCGCTTCTAACGACACTGACAGCACGGCTAAGTCCAGCTGGATCTGATTCACATAGCCTGAGTATATTTTTCCATGAGTGCTATGATTTCACTTGTCAAAGATTCAGAGACTCACAAGCGGACTAAATTTATACAAAACTCAGCCCGCAGACGGAGTCTCTCAAAGCAGAACGACAGTTCGTTTGAAGTGACAGACAGCTGCAACACGTCACGCATACAACTGGCACCGACTGCGTCCCTCAGCGACACAGACTGGCACCGACTGCGTCTCTCAGCCACACAGACTGGCACCGACTGCGTCCCTCAGCGACACAGACTGGCACCGACTGCGTCTCTCAGCCACACAGACTGGCACCGACTGCGTCTCTCAGCCACCACAGACTGCACCACTGCGTCTTCAGCCACACAGTACTGCACGACTGCGTTTCTCAGCCACACAGGACTGCACGGAAGCGTCTCTCAGCCACACAGACTGGCACCGACTGCGTCCCTCAGCCACACAGAACTGCACCACTGTGTCCTCTGCCCACCACAGACTGCCCGACGTCCCTCAGCGACCACAGACTGCACGACTGCGTCTCTCTGCCACACAGACTGCAACCGAACTGTTCCCCAGCACACAGACTGGCACCGACTGCGTCCCTCAGCCACACAGACTGGCACCGACTGCATCTCTCAGCCACACAGACTGCACCGACGTGTCTCTCAGCTCACACAGGACGGCCACCGGACTGCGTCTCTCAGCCCACAAATGGCACCGACTGTGTCTCTCGCACACAGGACTGGCAACCGACTGTGTCTCTCAGCCACCATCAGGACTGGCACACGCTCTCAGCCACACAGATGGCACCGACGCGTCCCTCAGCCACACAGGTACTGGCACCGAGCGTCCCTCAGCCACACAGACTGCACCGACTGCGTCCCTCAGCCACACAGACTGGCACCGAACTGCGTCTCTCAGCCACACAGACTGGCACCGACTTGCGTCCCTCAGCGACACAGACTTGCACCGACTGCGTCTCTCAGCCACACGACGGCACCGACTGCGTCCTCAGCCACACAGACTGCACCGACTTGCTCTCTCAGCCACCACAGAACTTGGGCACCGACTGCGTCTCTCAGCCACACAGACTGCCACCGACTGTGTCCCTCAGCACGCAGACTGGCACCGACTGCGTCTCTCAGCCACACAGACTGGCACCGACTGGTGTCCCTCAGCCACACAGACTGGCACCGACTGCGTCCTCAGCGACACAGACTTGGCCAAAAACCGACTGTGGTCTACTCTGCCACACAGGACTGGCACGACTGTTCTCTCGCCACACAGACTGGCACCGACTGCGTCCCTCAGCCACACAGACTGGCACCGACTGCGTCTCTCAGCGACACAGACTGGCACCGACTGCGTCTCTCTGCGACGCAGGCTGGCACCGACTGCGTCCCTCAGCGACGCAGGCTGTGAATCTGACGCAGTCTCAGCTTTGTGACAGCGATGCAGCCTTTGAGCGCTGCCTTCAGCTCTGTCAACTCTGATTAGAAGTGTCGTCTTTAGAAGTGTCAATCTTAGTTCGACTAGCTTCAGTCGGAGCAGATACAACTGTGAGTCTGGCTTCTTTTAGCTTCTTCTAAGAACATCTGACTGGGACGGCTTCAGCTGAAGGTATGCACTGCACGCACGGTCTGACTCCATTGACGCAATGGACGGCCGTCACTTGGGCACTGTACGTGACGAGAAGATGAACCCTGCTGTCCAGCGGAGCTTCAATTGGACTGACACGTGAAACGAACTCAATCTGCCTCTGCTCAGGACATTCAGCGAAATTGCCAATTGCATGGTGCAAGGTACTTCACGTTCCAAATTACCAGTAACGTGTCTGGGTGGCATAGCAGAAGTCAGCTGGCTCAAGATCCATAATGCAGTTCATGGTGGTTACTGGTTAGGTACGTCTCGAATAGCGTCCATCTGGAATATATTCAAGAAGTACAGACTTTCTAATCTGTCCCACAACAACTACTGAATTCGCCCGAAAATTTAGCGCGCTTCTCTGCACGTTAAATTTCCCATTCCAACCGTGGAGAACAACGCGCCTAACTCAGGGCTTGTTGCAATGCCCTTTTTTATCTCTGTTGTTTGAGTACTGAACAACTTAGGAAAAACACAAATTACATCAACAGGTCGCATTTTTAGTTCGTACATTTGCAGTTTTAACGATGAATTTTGATGCAGTTATATCTTGTCAGTTGACATTAAGTGCTAAATATTGTCCCACTTTGCTACACTTGGACCATAACTTCCTAGTTACAACATCGTTAAACATTAAATCAGCGCGGGACGGTTATGTCACGCGCACTTATCAGCATTGGTTTTGCTTTTTAAATATACGAAGTCTAATGATGACCTCGTGTCCTTTTCAGACGACCTTCGGTGGCATAAGCGTCCTTAGCAAATGGCTATAAACCACAAAATCCTGGGTCGTTTTGAAAGCGTGTGGTGATAAATATTTCGCCATGAAAGGCAACGTTAATTGTTATCGTTTGGAATCCTCACGATTTTAGCACACGCCTAGGTAACTGCCGCGTCTCTGTATTTTGTCCAGTACCGTCCACCCAATGACAACTTTTCCGATGACCTAATATCTACTGACGTCACGCCCTCTGTCGTCACACCCTCTGACGTCACACCCTCTGACGTAACATCTACTGACGTCACACCTTCTGACGTCATCACCACCTCTCGTTTCCTCAGACCTGCTGCTGCCGGACGTCCTGCGACCGGGCCAGGTCTGACCAATCAGAGCCCGTGTTCCTCGAGGTGCCCACCCCCGCCTACGTGCGCCGCAACAAGCCAGCGACCTTGACCTGTCGTGCGGCACACGCGCTGCATATCTACTTCCGGTGTAACGGTCATCTGATGGCCGGCGAGCACTCGACGACCGACTACGTCGCCGGAGTCGGCCATCCGACGCTGGAAGCTGAAGCTGGACTTGGACCGGCGCAGCGTGGAGCGCTACTTTGGCGACTTCAGCTGCGTGTGTACGGCGCTGAGTAGCCGCGGACAGAAGACCAGCCCGCCGGTCAAGGTCACCGTGGCCTGTGAGTACACTCTCTGACAGTGGGACCGGGTACAGCCGAGCACGTTGGGACGAGGTCACCCTGGCTTCATAGATACACCTCTCTGACAGCAGACTGTGTTAGTAGAGCCGACGAAAGTGGGATCGGTACAGTCGTGACAGTGGGACGGTAGTACAGCTGAGCACGTGTGGGGACGGAAGTTTACCCTGGGTATATGGGTACACATCTCTGAACAGTGGGACGGCGGTCACCGTGCCTGTGAGGTACACTCTGCTGACGAATGGGACGGGGTACAGTCGGCACATAGTGGGACGACGGTCACCCTGGTATATGAGGTTCACTTCTCTGACAGTGGGACGAGGTTATACGTGGCCTGTCGAGGAGTACACTCTCTGACATGGAACGGGTACAGCTGAGGCACGTTGGACGGAGGGTCACCGGTGATATGAGTAACACTCTCTGACCAGCCGGACTGTGTAGACTGTAGGCCACGAAAGTGGGGACTGGGTACACTCTCCTCGACAGTGGAGACGGGGTACAGCTGAGCACATTGGGACGAGGTTACCCTGTCATGAGTACACTCTCTGACAGTGGGACGGGGTACAGTCGACGACAGTGACACTGAGTCACCGTGGCCTTTGAGTACACTCTCTGACAGTGGGCTGGGTCACCGTAGAGATGGGGCTAATCAATATTCTAGGGGTTAATTTGCCTGTCTGCTCCGTGTGAACACTGAACCGACCTCTGCAACTTATTCAACCGACAGTATTCCGTTACATTGACAACATTCTGAGAACCAATACCGCTAAGTTGCCGGAACCTGTCAACATAATTTCAGAGTATTCCGCTGAAGAAGCATTATGACGATAATTGCTCTGACAGACACCGAGTCAGCTGCAGCTAACCTTTTCTGTCCCAACCCGGCACCCACCTGAGGCGACCAACACGTCACCTCTTCTGTCCCAACCCGGCACCCGCCTGAGGCGACCAACACGTTCCACTGAGCGGAACCAATGACTGCTTTACGGCTTGCCGAACCAACCCTGGCAGATGTGCAGCCTCGTAGGTTGAACTGAAGTGCTCATGCAGCCTGCAGTGGTATAATTTTAGCACCGTTCTAAAACTGTCCGAGACTTCCCGGCGTCTTTTATGGCGTCGCTGACTCCCAGAAACATATCCTCAGGGATCCATTGCTGCTTCTAAATAGCCGCTAACAACAGCAGCCTACTTATGTAAATTATATGGCTCCGTTCAGTTGGCACGAGAGGACCCTGGTCTCTGTGCATTCCCCCTTCTCTTTCTAGCGATTTTATTGGTAGTTGAGCTACTATTCAGTCACTTTGGAGCAGATTTCGTCATTTATATTTAATTGTTCCTTAGCTCCCAACTTGGTAAGATTGAGCTACATGCATCTCACTGATAGATATCAGTAGCGGATCTAAATCGGTGGTTTGTGGTGGTTGGGGGAGGCGTCAACCCATTTTGCACACAATTCCCAAAACTCATCGGACTTCGCTCCCTTATGCATTGCTAGACGTTAACAAAATTGTAAAAGTTGCTTAGATGTCCTTCTTAATCACGAAATGTGTAAATTTACGCCAATTTCAGTATATTTTTTTTGGGTGGGGACTTGTCTCTGATGCCCCCCCCCCCCTGGATCCTCTGGATATGGTGATTTTCTCTGATGAATTTCTGAGCATGTATCTCACTGGGCCACTGATCTGGGGATTTTCTCGGTATCGCACGTCGCCACTGTGCCACCGTGTTCCCGCAGAATCTCCGGCCCACCCGTATCCTGTCAGTTGTCGCCACGTTGTATCAGCTGATGTTATCAGCTGGCAGCTGCCTCGCGATGGCACGCTCCCAACACCGAGAAACGCGGCGCATGTGACGCGCCATGTTCGTCTCCATCGAGGCGATCGTGGCGTATAATGACCTCCGGCTCAGTACCGGACCTGCCATCAGAGGCG
>VOPJ01002011.1:0-24406 GCA_014673585.1 Semibalanus balanoides
ATTTGCACTCCTCTGAGATGCAAAGATACACATTTGTAATGCTCGTTCAACGATAAAGCGAAATAATGTGTTATATTTGCATCCCTCTGAGATGCGAGATCATGTCACGCGCGAGCTTCGACGAAAAATCAAGTACTGAACTGAATTGGACTGAAGAAAACTCTACTTGGAAATATATATAATTATTCATGTCATGTCTCCCTTGTGGAAGAAAGGAAATATTTTCCGCGCGTGTCCCTGACAAAACCTCGCTCCTTCGTCGCTCGGTTTTTCATTCACACGCTTGGAAAATATATCCTTATCTTCCACTTGGAGTCATGAAGAATACTTCATGTCCATCGGTGCTGTCTGTCGGTGCTACACGGAGAGAAATCTAATGAAACTACGTATGTCCTCGCCCCTGATACTGGGGGAGAGACTTATAGTAATTGCACTGGATTCCACTGCGTGCAGCATCGACAGGCAGAGACAGAGACAGAGGTGATGTCGATGAAGTTGATAGACATTTGCACTGCTCTGTACGTACATACCTGATACCTATATACTTATGTAAATACTGGCAGCAGACACACACCTGTAACTGTGGCGTTGTCCCCACCACAGATGGAGTCGTCGCAGGAGGTGCGTCTCTTCCTGCTGCCGTCGACCGCGCCCGACGGCCGTGCTCATCGCCGGCGACATTTCACCTCACGCCGCCTACAGAAGCCTCCATGCCGCCAACTCGGTGGCGTAACGACAGTGGTGTGCAGGTACAGATTAGCTTGTTCTCCACGGTATCACAGCCACAATGTCTGGTTTGAAAGGAAGGAACATATCTTTGTAATAGCAAACGGCTTGCTTGAGATTGGGTGTTGTTTTGTTTTGCTGGACTAGTCAGATCTCCAGCATAAGTTATAAAATCCAAGATGAAAAGCCAAATATTTAAAAATTTGTAGATAACGTTTTATAAATGGTCCCAGTAAGCGAAAGTTATATTAAATATTAACGTTAGGAAAAACGGGAACATTGGAGCGATCATCCCCCCCACACCTCCAACCCCCTCCGACATAGGCTCCTAACCTATGTTTGAGGTAGTAGCGATCATAGCAGTAAGTTGATTTAGTTATCATGCCTTATACCATTTCACTATGGGACCATTTAACACTCGATTTACTTGGGTATGACGGTTCTGTAACGCGACTTACTGGGTCTGGGGAGCTATTTTTAGCCCGCTCCCCCTCTGATCTCCGAAACTAGTGGACCAGACCGATCTAAAACCGGCATTGGGTAGCCGGGATCTCTGTAAGATTTGGCGAAGTAAATCTAATATTGTTGACCTCAGGGCCACCGACGACGTCACATATCACGTCAAAGACAAAATGTTTGACTGCGTCATCAAAGTCCGATGAATGGCATTGTGGCGTGCGCACGTGCGCACGTGCACAGTCTATGGTGTTTCATTTTGCCCTCGTTGTTCGGAATCAATTGGCACCCTAGGTTTCCTGGTTCCGTTTTTCCATGCTGATATCCGAAAATGAAGTCTTTTTTCCGCAAATGAAGTTCCTAGGTTGTCTCATTTGCCTTTAATGTTTGGCATTACTCGCCCTTGGCCGGTTCTTCCTAAGGGCGTTTTCTGGCATATCAGTCGCAGGAAATGCGATCACATGCTAACATAAACAGTGTGTTTTTCGTTCATCGAGATGCGCTTAATGACAAAATGTGCCTCGTAAATTATACCCGGTCATGTCAGGTCACTGACCCATGAAAGGGCATTCTTAAGTCATGGTGCTATTTTTTTCAATTTTCCCGCGTTCAGGAAGAACAATAATTATTACTTAACCCGCGCCGGGCCGGTGCTCGGCGCCACCTTCCTCGGGCCGGGGGGGGGGGCGTTTCGACGCCCCCTTCTAAATCGGCTCCTATGGGATCTAGACATCAACCAAAAACACCATTCGAGAGCTCGTCAAAGCGATTACGAAACTATTTCAGTGAAAAAAATTATCAGGTCAATATTAGGGTAACCAGAGGTCATCGAAGGTCAAATTTTCCTGATTTAGGACTTAGCTCCAGATACCCCCAATTATCTCGGAAACTATGATAGCTAGGAGCAAACAAGAAGTTACGCATTAAATAGCTATTTAAATTTGCAATCGCACCCAGGCCCTGAAATTTCATCTCAGCCTAATAGTTTGGGCTCCAGAGGTCATTGAAAGTCAAAAAGGTTATTTTTTGCCAAAAATGTTTTCACGAATAACTGTGTACGTAAGTGAAATAGGGAAAAGATTGTGACACCATCTTGTTTTTCTCGTCAAGGCGCTTCGATTCATGTATATGGTTACCAGTTTAGGTCAACCTAAAAAATTGACCTCAGGTCAAGGTCAAGTGGTGACCCAATAAGGTCATGTTGTAACATTAGGGAGACGCGGTCTTGAAACGAGATAAACACACTGGTGCTGTTTTCAAATCCTCTATCTCATTGTATCGATAGTGTAATGCAAAAAAGTGTTGGTGACCTGCGGATGACCTCGTCTGACCTCTGTAGGGAATACCAGAAGGAAAAAAAAAGAAAAAAAAAATTGGGCCCACCTCGGGTCTTCAAGAATGACCTATAATAACATTGATAAAAGAAGGATTGGCTTGGGAAAATATTCCCCCCCTATGGCGGCATCTTAGGAATGGAAAGCATTTGAATATTTCCCATTGACTTAATAATGACGAGTTCAGCGAAAATGACCTGACCTTAGGTCACCCGATTATGAAAAATCCGGATTAAAAAACTAAATAGGTAGTGTGCCCTTCATGAAATCATGTTAAGTGACGAAAACCGATCAATCAAAAAACTCTGGCTTCGGTAAGGGCCGCAAACGTATTCCTTGGAAGGCGGAGGTCACATGACCCGCCGCCTGGTGAGCCTGACCTGACATGACCTGAAGTCATAAAAATAGAAAAGGCTGGGCAAAAGATGAATGAACAGGTATTAAAAATTTGGCGGCGCTACGCGCCGCTGTTTTTCCGATATCCCGGGAAAAAAACTGAGGGGGGGGCGTCTAAACGCCCGCCCCCCGACCCGGCGCGGGTTAACATGCATAGACAGGGAACGATTATATCAACAATCGTTCGAGTTCTAGAACAAGGGGCTCAACACAAGTTTTCCAACATAAGGTGTATCTGAATGCCACCTTCGACTCGAAAATGTTTTAAAATATATATAAATTATTCTGTTGTATTCCAATATATAGGCCAACATATGTTCTTCTTCGTTTTCTCAACGATAGATCAAAACAGTTTGGGCATTTTGAGAGATTTATTGTGCTTCATATTTATTATTCCCTTAAAACAAAAATTATTGGGAAGCGGAAATCAAGCAGAATAAGTTTAAAATCCAGGTTAACGTTCAAGTTAAAAAATGAATTCCCGAGGAGTATTGGTGAGCCCCGAGGTGCGACGTTCATCTGTCGTTGTTGAGTAAACCGTCTATGGTATAGCTTGCATGACGTTGTTTGACCAGCTGCATGTTTTTGTAAACGTTTTAATGTTATTAATTGATTTTGTTTTAAGCTAGTTTCGTCTAAATCGAGGTTCGAAACGAATCCATTGACCACCGTTATTCGTCAACGATTACATTGCGTCCATTGCGCAGATGATTGTAATGCAACAACTAACGTATTAGCTATATTGTCAAAGTAAATAGTTATTCAAGAATAAAGTTATATTTGTTTTATGATATTCGGTTATATGGATCTAACACAGAAGACAAAATGTATCGAAAAACAATCTGTCGAAGGACCGATAACCGTCACAAGATAACAATGAATCCGGTGTGAGTCAGACTGTATAATTAATACAGTACAACTGGACTGTACGACTACGTATACCTAACAGAGAGACAATATGTATTTTAAAATCATCCGTCGACGGACCGATGGACGTCAGCAGATCAAAATTAATCCGGTGTGAATCAGACTATCATTAATATAGTTCAATCGAACTGTAACATTGATACAGTCCAATCACACTGTATCTTTGATCCAGCCCGATTCATACCGGATTCCATTTTTGATCTGCTGACAGCCATCGGTCCACCGTTGACGAATGGTTTTTAAATACATTTTATCGTCTTTCTGTGTGGGTATACCATACAGTCCAAGTTGTATTAATTATACAGTCTGGATCACACCACCAGATCCATTTTTTTATCTTTGTGACGGTCATCGGTCCTTAGAAGATTGGTTTTCGAGACATTTGTTCGTCATCTGTGTTAGATCCATAATAACCGAATATCCTAAACAAATGTAATCTGTATTCTTGAATAACTATTTATCTATAGTCATATAGCTAATCTTTTATCGTCGCATTATTCATCAAATATTCCAAGGACAAAAGGCAATCCGAAGGGATAACGGTGGTAAATGGATTCGTTGTGAACTTAGCTTCAGGCCAAAACTAAGCTTAAAACCAATGTATAACATTTAAAGCGCTTTGCAAAAACATGCACCTGGTCAAGACGATCTCATGCAAGCCTTAATAGCCATATACGGTTTACTCAACATCGACAGACGAGCGTCGACACCTCGGGCCTCACCACAAATGTCTTGGATTCTATGAAACTTAAAGTAAGGGGTGGAGCCTCCTGCCTCATTTCGCTTCCATAAAATCATGTTTATTAAAGGAAATTAATAACACATAAAGCACCATAAACATCGCTCAGCTATTTCACATCCGAAAATGCCCAAAACTGTTGGTCTATCGTTGAGAAAACGAAAAAGAGCAAAGGTTAACCTATATATTGGAATACACCAGAGTAATAGAGCTATATTGTTTAACATTATCGAGTGAAAGGTGGTAGACAACTACGCCTTTTGTTCAAAAATCTTTTGTTAAATCCTTTGTTCCAGAATTCGAATGGTTGTTGATATATTCGTTCCCTGTCTATGCATGTTAAGTAAAACTATTGCCCTCCTGAACGCAAAAAGATGAAAAATGAGCACCATGACTTACAAATGCGGTCACAGGTCAGTGACCTGACATGACCTCGGTATAATTTACGAGAAAATTGTGTCATTAAGCATCTTGATGACGAAAACACACTTTTATGTTAGCATGTGGTCGCATTTCCTGGACTGATATCCATAAAACGCTTAGGATGACCGGAAGGGCGAGAATGCCAACAAAAAAGGCAAATGAGAACAATCCTTAGAAGCTCATTTGCGGCAAAAGGACTTCATTTTCGGAATCAGCAATGAAAAACGGAACCAGGAACCTAAGGGTGCCAATTGATTCCGAACAAACGAAGGGCAAAATGAAACACCCTAGTGCACACTCATATTCTATATCTCAGGAACGGCTGAACCGATTTCGTTCGAATTTGGTGAGTGGTTAGGAACCTCTCAGCCGCCGCCTTTTCATAAGTCAGGTGCGGGTTGGCTCTTCACGTGGCTACGTGCACACCCCTATTATATATCTAAGGAACTGCTGAACCGATTGTGTTCGAATTTGGTGTGTGATTAGTGACCTCTTAGTCGCTGCTTCTCCACAAGTCAGGGGTGGGATGGCTCTGCACGTGCGCACGTGAACACCCCTAATATACATATATCTCAGGAACGGCTGAACCAATTGTGCACAAAGTTTGTGTATAGTTAGAATAGTGACCTCTCAGCCGCCCCTTTCCCACAAGTCAGTGGTGGATGCCTCTGCGCGTGAACACGTGCGCACCCTTTTTGCATCTCAAAAACTTCTTGCCTGATCGAGCTAAAATTCACCACACATTTCCTTCACGCTCGCTCGTTTATCGCCAACTACGACGCCTTAGTGCTAGTTAAAATAACCGGTAACCTCTTAATAAGTAAGGGAAAAATCAATTATGGCCGAAATAATAATAAAAAACTATTATGAGGTTACCGGTTATTTTAACTATCATCATGATTAACCTAAAGCAGAGTTTTTGCACCGTCAAGTTATATGTATGTATGTTAATATAGTGTTCGCGAAAATTCGTCATTACCGCTGGGACTCAACTAGGCAGTCCGCGGAATACCTAGGGGTCCGCAGAGTCACAACAACTCTTGTGAAATTCCGCCGATTCAGCGGCCGTGATTCGCGCGGATTCACAAGAGTCTTCAGTCAGTCCGCGGATTGCCTGAAGAGTCGCTGGAGATCCGCGAATTGCCTAGTGAATCCGCGGAATATCGATTCTTTCCAGTGATTCCGCAAATATCCTAGTTATTTCGCGGAAATACTGAAGTAAAGTTCGCCTCAAGTCAGAATAACATGTATGGAATCATATACATCTAAGTCAACCAAAACGATCATGCCCTGGAGTATATCTGAAATACAGGGTAGGGAAAATATATTTTTTGCGACCCCTCCCATTTTACAACGCCTCTATTTTACGAAACTGACTAAACAGGGGCGTAGCCAGGATTTCGACCAGGGGGCCAAATGGGATCAGGGGTGCCCTTGTAGTCAATGGGGGCCCACATAACTAAAACAGTACAGTGTGTTATACAACAACGACATATAATAATTTTGTGTTTTTTGTTTGGTGGAGGGGGGTTTAGGGGTCAAAAATTTCCAAATTAGACAAATCTGAGGCAAAAATGTAAAAAAATCCCTTTCCGTCTTTTGGTGTTTTTTTCTTGCAAGTTGCTCAAAAACTCGAATTTCGCAGATTTTTTAAACATTTATAATTTTTCCACCGAAAATAGCACGACATGGCGTTACTTAACGTCGTTATCTCCCAACATACTTAACCATTTTCCTTGCAATTTTGTGATAGACGTAAAACCAACGACTCCATTTTGGAATAAGCTGTACCAATTTTAAATATCGTTAAGGCTCAAGACCTGCAATTTTTGTAATAAATTGCGCCGCGTAGCGGCGCGAAAATATGGAGTCTTATGCCCTGAATATGCATTCTCATCAATGCGGGATATTGCTTATGGTGCAGACCTCTAAACATGTTATTGTGCGTTTAAAGTGCTGTAAAAAGTGTTAAAGCTAACTATT
This sequence comes from Semibalanus balanoides, assembly GCA_014673585.1. Lineage (NCBI taxonomy): Eukaryota > Metazoa > Arthropoda > Thecostraca > Balanomorpha > Balanidae > Semibalanus > Semibalanus balanoides. The sequence goes on from VOPJ01002011.1 coordinate 6,985, forward strand.
TTGACGCAGTATCAGGTTAATAGGGAAAAATAGCAGCACAACGCCATATATGTGCCAAAGGGAACGGTTCACAATTTTTTTTTGAACCTGCACGTGAATACCATTTGTAAGTTACAATTGCGCCACGGAGGGGAGCCAAAATTTTGAGTTTTAATTCACTGGACAGTTTAAACATTCTGACTGCTGAAAGGCCGGGTCCTTCAGATTGTCTAGGGGCGGCCCTTTCCACCTTTTGCAGACGCCCCTTCCCGCCTTTGGTCATTGCTCGTCTTTAAGACGTGCAATCAGCAATGACCAAAAGGCTTATCCAGGATTTCACCTAGGTAGTACCCGTGGTTTGTGATAAGGGCCCTCTGGCACATACATGCCCCCGGGCCCCCTTCCCCAAGGGCACAGGGCCTTCTACATATTTTAGCTTCGCTAGCAGGATTTTAACTACTTATTCCGGGTGTAGTCACTGCAGGCTGAGTAAGAACCTCCTCAGGCTGGCCAAGGGCTCCCTCAGGCGCCGACAGAGGATCTCTCAAGTGGAATAGAGGGCCCCAGGCCAAACTGAAGGCCCTCGGAAAGACGGCGAAGTCTCCTCAGGCCTAACTATGGCCCGCCTCAAGCTGGCCGAGGTTCCCCATAAGCCACTAGAGGGCCCCTCAGGCCGAGAGAGGGCCTCCTCCTGTGGAATGAGGGCTACTCAACCGACAGAGGGCTCCTTCAGGCTGGACCCCCCAGGCCGATAGCGGGCCCCTTCAGGCGTCCTCATGCCAACTGAGGGTCCCTTAGGCCGACCAAGGGCACCTTAAGCTAGTCGAGGGCTGACTTAGGTGGCCAGAGAGGATCTAAGGCCTCTGAAGGGTCCCTTAGGCCTACTGATGACCCCCCAGGCCGACTGAGGGCCCCCTCAGGCCGACATAGGGTCTCTTCAGCCTTACAGAGGCCCCGTCGGGACAAAATGGAGCCCTTCAAGCTCATCCGAGGGACCCCTCAGGCCACACAGAAATCCCTTCACTCCAACATAGGAACCTCAAACCAACAGAAGGTTTCCACATTTCGGACAGGAGGCCCTTCAGACCCAATAGACGGTCCCCTCGACCGATAGACGGTACCTCGGTACCTCAGGCCGAATCAAGGGCCTTCTCATGCCGACCGAGGGCCCCCTCAGGCCTACTGAGGCCCATAGAACGGACAGAGGCCTCCTCAGACCGACAGAGGGCCCCCTCAGGTCGTCAGAGTCATAGACCACGCAAAGCGTGGTCTTTAATTAATTCAGAGCACTTTTTTCCGAGTTTTTTTAGGTCAGAGTGCCCCCTTAGGCGGCTCTAAAGTTTCATGGATGCAGAGCAACCAAGACCTTTGGAGTATCAACTGGACCTCACACATTTGGCTGTGCGGCCAGAGACGCAGCTAGACCTTCGGACAAGGGGCACGTCATCCCAAGGGGCCCCCTCAGCAAAGGCCCCCCTCCCCGAAAAATGGCGCAAAAAATTTAAAAATATTCCCAATAGCCCACGTTATAATTTTGCAGGGCCCTTCAAAAAGTCGCTAAAAGGGACGTTCGCCGATTCATTTTTATGAAAAAGGTCGGTCCATTGGGCGGACACGTGCACCCTGTGCCTCTTGCTATGCCTCAGTCAACCGAAAAGGTCCTGTGCCCTCGGTGCTCTCGCACCAATTTTGCCCGTATTTCGCCGGCCTAGCCAATACGGCGATTTTTTGTGGATGTAACATACATTACCTGGGGACCTCTGAAAACTTAATGTTTTCGTGATTTTTTTTTTGAAAAAAAAAGTGGTTGAAAAATATGCCCCTCTAGAAAATATAGTGGGCCAAATCAGATGAGTTTCTTAGTGGGGTTACCTTGTGCCCCCGACCGAAATTGTTCCCCCCCCCCCCCTGAAGCAAATCCTCGGTACGCCACTGGCATATCTATGATATGCAAATTTGGTAGATAAACTACGGATAATCTGGACTCCAGAACTTAGTAATTTACTTAACTAGAAAATACTTAACGTTGGCACTTAATTACTACTCTTAAAACTATATGCCCCCAATTGCATAAACTTAAGTATACGATTTAAGGGGTCCAGGATGTATTTACTCGTTTTATGCACACAATTGCATTCTCAGCTGAAAGTATGTGGGCGGGCAGCGAGCTTGCGAGCCCGATCGTTACCTGGATCCGAAGGGCTGAGGCTGTGACGGGAGTAAGTCAAGCCCGTTGATTCCAACGAGCACGAGTCTGACTACGATAACTACTGAGATCACAAGTGACTCGGTTGACTTTTGCTGCCCTCTTTTACGACTTACAGTTTCTGCAGTGACCAGTAGAGACTAGAGAGCCGCTGCGACATAGTTTAATATTCATTTTCCCTAGCATAATATTATAAACAAGCCATATTGCGTTTGAGGAATGAGCCTTTCTCCAATACTCCAGTGTTAGTTCCGCGAAAAATAACTAGGATATTTCGCAAAATCACTTGGAAAGAATCGATAGTCCGCGATTCACTAGGCAATTCAGCGATCTCCACGACTCTTCAGGCAATCCGCGGACTGACTGAAAAACTCTTGTAAATTCCGCGGATCACGGCCGTGAATCCGCGGATCACAAGAAGTTGTTGTGGACTCCCGCGGACCGTCCAGGCATCCGCGGACTGCCTAGGGAGTCCGCGGATTCACGAATTTCGCGAACGCACTGTAACATGTACAATGTACACACTATAAAACGCGTCAACTGGCATTGCCAGTGATATTGATTTAGGTTATTTGCATGCTCTGCATGACAGACGAGTTTTTGACAGGACCACCGTAGTCGAATGGTTTTCCACAGGACCAGTGATACAGACTTAGTTTCCTACAGAACCGACGTGACAGACTGATGTTTTAACAGTACCGGCGCGACAGTTTATTTCCAGGACATGTGTGACAAACCGATGTTCTTCCAGGACCGGTGTGACGGGCTGCGGCCTGTTCATCGCCTGCTCGTTCGTGATGAACCAGATCGCCGAGGAGCAAGAGGTGAGTCCGTGGGTGATGGCCGTGTCCACAGTGCGCAAGAGTCGCCCGCAGTTCACGGAACGCGGTCATACAACGGCGCACGAGGAGCAGCTGAAAACAAACAATGAAGGCTGACGTGTACAGCTATAAATAAGTTTCAACTTAAAAGTTATTGATTATGCTAGTGCATCCTGCCATCCAACTTTTAGAGAGTGACATCGTTAATAGATATAATAGTTAATAAATAGACACATCGTTAATCGCTGCGGACTAACATTCACTTGTTTGAGTGTTTTACCTTTGGACTTCGACTCTTAGAGGAAATTTGATATACCTATTGGTTGATGATATGAACAAACGATAACTAAATTAGATATCTTTACGATGAACTGATTACCTCCCCTCACATTTCAAAGATAATATTGCTATTTATGATACCAATACTCCCACAAACGTTGAAACCCAAAGAAGGCCGTCATTGAGCACTGGACAGAACAACGTCTTTACTCCTTGTAAAATTATAAACTCTTTGATATTTGTGTGTTGAAATATGCACGGAACCGTTCCTTGTTTCTGTCGGTGGTGGCAGCTTGGTGTATGGAATTAACGTATGAAGCAAGTGTCAACAGTAATTTATATGTGTAGATAGAGAATGTGGGATGTCATTAACCATTGCTTGCTATACATTCTCATACAAAAGTCTGCATGGCATGGCACTAACCTCCTGTTGCTACGCAGCTGTGCAGGTTGCAGCTGTTGTTACGTCTGTCTTTCCATTTCAGAATCAGTCACCCTGCTTCTACGCAAATGTGCAGGCCACGGTTGTGACTTTTGTCTTTCCATTTCAGCAACAGTTGGAGCTGTGTTATGACGTGGCTCTGGCCTGGCTGAAGGCTTTCGACATGTACTCCAACTTCCAGTGAAAGATTCCAACAAAAATAACGTTTGATCAGAGTCACGGCTTTCTGCTCACACTCAACGTTTCCAGGAAGCAGTTTCCCAACTCCTAATCGTCAAGTAAAACGGTCATGAGAAGAATGATTCGAAGCCGCCGAAGTTGAATCACTTATCGAGCTGTGTGATCCTGGTATCGATGTGTCCAATCAGAGTTTCTCCTTTGCCCTGATCACCGACATCCAGCCAAGTGATTGTCAGGACTGCCCAGAAACCGTCATAGGCAGACTGTCGGGACACTGTCTGACTGTTGGACACTGTAGGAACAGGGACTGACGAACATTGCCAGAGTATTGAGGTTACTGTAGGAACAGACTGTTTAGACGCGTCATGACAGGTCTCGGTGATAGCGCGCATCAATAGACTCCGCAGCTGCTTGCGCAGGCCGCATTGAGGATTTGTGTTTCAGCTTCAAAAGTCACAAAGGCTAAGTGCATTAAGATTTATGTATTTGCTCCCATTGGTATATAATTAAACTTGTGGGCGTATTATACCTATTATATTGGTATGTGCTTATTTGTCTATATCAAAAGCTACCTCTGCTTTCAGCATGTTACTGCTCTTTTCTCAGCAGATCACAGCCTAGTATAAGAAGTAGTTTTGTTTTAGCTGTGTATAGTTAAGTTTTCGTCTATTCGTTGGAGCCTATGGGACATTGCGCTTAGTTTTGAACCACGTTTGGATGCAAAAGCACAACGCTTTCAACACCACTGATTGCTATATTGATTAAAGCAGCCCTTAACATGCAACACCCAACAGATCATGGGTGGAATATCTATATTCATGATGGAATATTGGTCCTACTATTTCCAACTTTGGTGTTTCCTACCATCTTGTGTACGTTTTGGACGTATTCTATGTGTTATTATAGACATTCGATAGGCGTGCAACCACCAGTGAGACAAGTTCTCCTCCAACTTCTGAACAAATATCCGCTTATGCCATGGGTTAAATCATCTGTCGCCAATGTGTGAAGTGACCTGCTCCTGCTGTATTGCTAAAAACGTCCTCCTGCCGCTGAGCACAGGTTAGCATTTAGTATAAGCTTTTTTTATGACAGATGCATTATATTTGTCATTATTGCTATGTAATAAAATTTGGAGAAACGCAAGGTAAAGGGCAACATTTTTGTGTGTATTAACATTGTCGCCGACGTTCTGCAGTTTCTTCTGGTTCTGAGGCCTGCGACATTTTTCATAGCTGAAGAGGTCAGATTCGTGGTGTAAAGCAGTGAAGATTTTGAAGAGTTTATTGTAGTCTACAAGTGTAAAATGAAGAAACGTAGTTATAGATGAAGAAGTTTAATATAGATTGGCACCAGACACACGCGGCAGGAGCCGCGTTTCAAAAGTTCACAGTTCAGCGGTGTTCCAAGCCGCAATAGGTTACTGCTTACTTGCACGAGGCGCTATCAATCACGTAACACCGGCCGCACCAACAACTCGGACGTACAGCCGGCGGAGCCACTGCCGCCAAGAAACTGCTCTCGACGGCTTTCCAAATTAAGACTGCCGTGCTGGGTCGGGCCACGAAAAAATACCGTGAGCTTACAGTGAGATACAATACGAAATAATTACTGGGCCGAGATGGGTGTTTGGAATTTTAATTTTAACTGATGATTTTTAACGAGCTACCGATCTGCTTGGCCGAGCGCACCAAACTGAGATGCTGGGGCTGACCACTCTACTGGCACGCACAGCTGCCACACAGTAAAATATATGTTCTCTTCGCGCACACCTGCTTCTCTTCGCGCTCCTGGTGCGCGTCTACACGTCTGCCGCCGTGCCGGCCTCTCTCCCGTGGCGGCGCAGCTCGCGATGTGAATCCGGCGGCTCTTTCGCCTGTCGGCCGGCTGCGCCGTCTAGCGGGCTGGCCGCGGTGCGCGCGCGGGCGAGCTGCTCCGCGCTGACAGCTGGTGGTGGCGACGCGGACGGGCTGTTCGGCGCGGCGTCCGTGAACGTGCCAGGGAGACGTGGAGGGAGACGTCTCGTGGGGGACAGGGACGGATTCATCGGCGCTGAGGAGCAGTGGGTATGAGGGTGTATTGTTCTTGCTAAATGTACCAGTCCATCAAGCCAAAGATTTTATTCACTGCGCCATGATCTCAGTCATTTCATTGTGATGTTTGCATTTTAACGGAAGGACTTGGCTTGAAACCGGAAACTTCTTCTAGATATGTCAACTTCCCGGGATACTTTTATCGAGGTGGCGGGAACCTTTCGAGGTGGGGTTACGGGGGGTTTCGCAGTCCTTAGTACAGACAGGTTTAAAGGTTAGGGACTTCCAGTCGGTGTATGTATACTGTAGGATATGCAAAACTAGGAAACCTTGTGGCTTGTCTATATCAGATACTCGTAGGCGCCGGTTTAATTTGGTTGCGGCATTATTAGACCACCACGTCATACCATTCAATCACTATCAGCTGATTTTGACTGTCTTGAATCCCAACTGCAGTGTGTGCTTTTAATGTCTGCCGATCCCATTCTTATTGCTGGTGATTTGAACTGTAATTTACTTGGTCTAGACTCAAGCAATGATAGGGTTAAGCTGACAGAATTCATGGATGGTTTAACCTTCATCAGTTTGTAGATATGCCAACTTTTAGATCTGCTCACTTTTAGCGTTTTGTATCTCTAATTCTGCAACTTTTTGTTTCATATGTTTGTGTTTTACCGTGTTCTTATAGCGATCATTATTTTACAAAGGCATATCTCACCGTCCCCATACTAAGAGCTCGACCTTCCATTGTTGAGTCTAGACGCCTGAACCATGTAAATGTCATTGAATTTCATGCCTCATTGTATCACAACCGACTGGAGGCCCCCGGTTTACTCGCGCGTGGATGACGGAATCAGTGGTCTGCCTTCACCCAGCTTACTTTTGCCATTATTGACTACATGCTCCCTTTACAGCGCCTCAAAATGTACAACCCTTCGGCCCCTCCTGCCTCGGACGCCACCTTGCGGCTCATGGCGCGGCGCCGTGGACTTCTTGCCCTAGAGGGCCGGACTCCTGCCTTGCTCACCCTGGATAAACAAGTGAAATCGGCCATCCGACGAGATGTGAGAGGTGACATTGCCAGCCGGGTGAGGAGGCAGGGTCCGGCCTCCATCTTTCGCAACGTGTGACAGGTGATCGAGGGGCAAGAGGTCCACCAGCGAGTTGCCGCCTGAGGCCACCCCTAACGGCGAAGCGACCTTCTTGTGGGGTGGGTCCTCGAAAGTCGCAGGTGAGGTCCGGCCAGGGGGAGCCCCTTCAATGTTCCCTGCAGGCTACCCAGGGTGGTGCCTGACGCCTTGCCTTTTTCAACTGCAACCTATCTACTTCTGTCTCTCCGATATGTTCTCTTTCTAGAAAACTCTCAGCCACTGAACTCTGACGGTGTCAGCTCCCGGATTATCAGGATGTGTTTTGATATCATTGGTCACGTTCTCTTCTATCTTTTCAACACCTGTCTCACAACCTGTAAATTTCCCGGTTCCTGGAAGCATTCCATCGTTCACCCTATCCACAAATCCGGCAGCCCTTCCGAAGCATCCAAATTTCCGTCCCACTCCATCGTCCCCTGCCTTCGCCAAGCTTTGTGAGAAAGTTTGCTCAGCAGCAGCTATACCTCCTAAATATGTCTACCAACCATCTTTTATCCTCATCCCGGCCGGTTCCGCTCCGGCCTATCCACAGAAACCGCGCTTGTCACAGTATCCGATCACATCCTTTCTGCCACTGACCGCCAGGAACTCACTCTTCTCTGTCTTCTCGACTTTCCAAAATGCTTTGACGTGATCGACCACTCAAAGCTCCTTTCCAAACTTCAAGCCTATTGTATTGATCCGACCCTGGTTTCCTCTTTGCCTCCGTGGGCCATACTCAATTTGTTTGTAGCAACTGACGGGCCGTGCGACACCGACTCCTTTCCAGTCCTCTCCCAATTCCTATCGGTGTTTTCCAAGTTTCCTCACTTGGCCCGCTCCTTTTCGCAGATTTTGCCAACGACCTCCCCTCTTTGCCCCTGAGGCGCACTTGGGTTCAGTATGCTGACGACACCAAATTATACTCTCCCTGGCAAAAAAGACTCCCTCCTCCAGCTCATTGCTACCATGGAAACAGGTTTGGACTCTTTGGAATGCCTGGTTCCACTCCCACGGTTTGAAGGTCAATAAACCGGTAAAATCCGAACTGCAATTGTACATTTGGCTTCCGTCCAGAAACTTTCGTGGTCTAGCCCCGATCTCCATTCAATTTCGCGAGAATTTGATCTGTGGAAGGGGCCCTACGGCGGGAACCTTGGCGTAGTGTTCGACAAGCACTTCACCTGGGACCCTCACGTGTCCTGCTCTCGTAAAAGAAAGGTATCCTCAATTGGCCTGTCCCACGTGCGTCATCAGATCCCGCCTGATATACTGCCCACCCTTGGTCAATGCCTTGGTCCCTCTCGCACGTACGATATTGTTCTTGCCTGTCTTTGAAACGGGTCAGAGAAAAACATAAAACCGCCTCCAAAAGATCTTGAAATTTTGCTCCTGCGCGTTGTCTCTGGCCGACGCAATTTGACCACATACTCGGACGTGCGAGATGAAACTGGGCTGGCCTACCGCCCGCCAGTTGTACGAAACTCCACTCATTACTTTTCTGCACCAAAATCGCTGCAGCCGGAGAGCCAGTGGCTCTTTCCCTCTCAGCTTCAGGTCAACTCTTCTCTCGCTCTCGAACCACCCGGCAGGACGCAAAGATCTGGCTCTCCCGCGCGAAGAGAAAGCGAGGCGGGCAAGGCCGGCCCGCCTTCTTTTCTGTACGGCACAACTGTACAACCGCCTCCCCGCTGGAAGATTCGCGACTTCATCCCTGGGAGCTTTTAAGCGTGCAGTATCAGAACTTTTAATTGTGTGAAGCGAGGATAATGAGTGTGTGACTGTGTGTGTGTGTGTGTGTGTGTGTGTGTGTGTGTGTATGTGTGTTTTATAGCTCTTTTATATTCATTTGATCTTATTGTATGCTGTATACCGAGTGTCTTTTTAAAATGTCTATCTTCTTAAACCTGACCCGACACTCGGAATAGCCATTTTACAATGGAGTGTTTTAATTTTTTAATACAATATCGGATGTTCCATAACGATAATGAGTAACACCGTCAGTTTGCTGGTTTACTCGGGTGAATTCGCGCCCATCCGAGTTGCGGTGGTTGGCCGCCGTGCGGGCACGTAAGCTGTCACTGTAAATTTATGGGAACAGGTGTCGTCGTGGGAACAGTCTCCGCTGGCTAGCTAAATATGCGAGGCAATACCGGGCCCAGATCGTTCGGACAATTTCGTCGGTAACAAACATCGTAAAACTATACAGTGCGCGCAAATGAAATTTAAACAAGTGGAAAAAAAGACACATTCAAAGGAAATATTGAACTTTTCCCACACAACGTGGTCGTGTGATGTGTTAGGTCACAGAATCTTAGGTCATTCACTTGACCTGGAGGCCGGAGGGTCACCCGCTGCCCTGAAATATAAAAAAACACACACACAAACAGCTACATGCATCTAATGTTAGGCCATAGGCGTAGAAATGTGGGGGGCCGCGGGGGCCATGCTTTTGTAATTTTGTGTATGCTAAAATCAATAATTTTACTTTGTTATACAAATTCAAAAGCGCAACAGATTTGCGAGGACAAAAGGACCCCAAATCTGCGCAGAAACATCGCGCAGGGGGTTTAGGTTCCCTTCAAGACGGCACAGAAGTTATGCTGGCCCCCTCACTTTTCGTCACGTTCCTACGCTCCTGTAACAGGCAACATGCTGTTTTTTACCGCATTGCTTTATGCTGCTTGGTTTGGAAGTTAACAGGGGGCTTGTCAGCCTCCCCCCCCCCCATAGAGCGAAGGTGAGAAGAGGTTCCCGAAGGGCAAGGATTTACAAAAATATTAATCTCGTCTGGTGTGGCAGCAGGAAGGTTAGCGGTGCCGCTCAATTTACTAGCAATTATCGGGCGGACAGTGCGGTACAGATAACTTGAGTTTGCAGTCTCTCCTCTGTCAGCCTGGCAGTCGCGCCTGATCGCCGTCCGGACTGACTCTTCAGCCTAAAATGACGGAAGGTCGGCAATCTCCCTCGCGGAGCAGCGCGCCCCTCCGCTTTGACATTATAATACTTAGTTCTTTCACATATATTCCGTTTTAAAAATTTATTTGTAAATTTTGATTTTGTGAGATTTTTTTAACCCGCGCACTGCAGGGGGTTCGCGCCGAGCACGAACTGCAGGAAGGGTTGATTTCCGCCCCCCCCCGTGAAATCTCGAAAACTACGCAACGTAGCGACAAGCGGAAAACGGCATTAGTTAGCTCTAGACAAGATCTATCGAAAAAGTAATTGGTAGTTCTTTACTTGGATCACCGGGTCACAAAATTGAGGGTCACCAGTGGTCACCAAAGGTCAGATTTTCCGGTTTTAGAACTCTTTTCCAGAAACCCCCGATGATCTAGAAAACTATGATAGCTAGGAATAAACGACTTAAGAAACAATAGATGGCTATTGAAATTTTCAATCGCTTTAAAGTCCTCAAAATTGAGCTCAGATCAATAGTTTAGACTACAGGGCTAATGAAAGGTCAAAAAGGCTATTTTTATCAAAACAGTTTTTCGTGAATAAAATTTCATCTAACAAAGATAGGAAAATAATTTTGACGCCATCGTCTTTGTCTTATCGACGGCGCTTTGAAACAAAAAACATTGTGCCTGGTAAGGTATAAGACTTCAAAATTGGCCTCAGGTCAAGGTCATTTGGTGACCCAGGCAGGTCATATTTCATATGGGGCAAGCGTCCAGACGATACGAACACAGTGGTGTCCAACTGCCCGTCTCTATGCTCCTTTTCTATCAAGAAGTGATTAACGCAATCAGTCGGCCTGATGACCCTCAGATGTACCTCAGATTTGACGCGCTTAGTATTGTATCTAGATGACCTATTAGAAGGCGCTTAGAGGTTTGAAAAGATCGCAGATTCTTAGCTGGAGGTTATGTGTAGGGCGGTCTTTCCAGAGATGTAGATGTAGCGTGGGGGGGCGCGCGTTGCCCGTCTAAACACGCGCCACTCCCCCCCAAACGGACCCCCGTTTTTCTCGGTCTAATCTTTGTAGAAGTCAGCTGAGCAACAATAGCACCTTGATCATGACAGAATGAGCTAAAATAACATGATTCTGAAAGAATTAGCCTGGATCCAATGCATATTTTTCTGATGAGGAAACATTTATTTATTTCCTATTTCACTTATAATGTGGAGGTCAGGAAACTTGATCTGACCTTTGGGCGAGGCCGATACGAAAAATCCGAGATAGAACGAGATTGAAGGTACTGATATTCGTCATGAAATCCTGCAGTTTTCAAAACATTTCGGGAAAAGACTGTGGCTTTGGACGAACACAACATTTGTTAAGGATGGGAAAGGTCCACTCTGAACATGAGGACTTGTGACCTGACCTGAGATGAGACCTCACAGTCAAACTTTTTCCAAAGTGTGGGTAATTGATGCCCCAGACAGGTTTACGAAATTTTGAGCGGCGCTGCGCGTTACCCCGTTTCTTTCCGCTACTCCTGAAAAGAGGCCTGGAGGGGGGCGGAAATCACTCCCCCTGCAGTGCGCGGGGTAAATGGTCAAAAACTCAAAATGTCGAAAATCCGAATTGCCATGTTGAAGACAATGCCATTTTTTACCTTTTCGCTTTTTCGTTTTTTATTTGCTTCAAACCTCTATTTTCTACGAATATTCAAACATTTATCGTTTTTTCACCAAAAATTGCATGATATGACGTTATCAAAAAGGTCATCAAATAGGATAAGAAGCTAAAAATGCTGTTAATTTATTTCAGCGTTATGACGAACCGAAGACGATGACGATAGCTTGGCTATGAGTATGACGATGAGCACTGGAGGGACACCGCGAAGCGACGTGAAAATGTTAATGTTGGGTGGCGGAAAACACAAATTTATATTTGAGCCGGCCGTAATTGGAGCCAGGCCCCAGTGACCGTTCCGTGGTTGAACATCTCGGTATGATTTAAAATATTGAAATGAAGGCACATGGCGTTCGCCGAAATTCACAAACGATCAGGGCATAACCTGTACCACCAGAGGAGCAAAATCTTACGCACTTGCCCGCGTGCGAAGGTGACCGATTTGCAACTTAAATGAGCTGATGTGACTTTCTTGTACTTTTAAATCATCAACTTTTTAGTTATTACACCATAATATAGAAAATGTTTTCGCATGTTGTGGGGAATATTTAAACAGGGCTTAGTGGATTTGTAGCATGGTGGTTGTATTGCTTTCAAATATTTTCAGGTGTGAAGTGTGAAGTAGCCTAAACGTAAAGTCTATGTATTTACAATCCAAAGAGTATTAAAAAGAAACAGCGGGCTGAGGGCGCGTGCAGAATCTCTGAGCCGCGCACCATGTGGCGTGACACTATTCCTTCACCATTGCGACTTTGCACACAAGTGCGCGCACTTTGGGATGTGACCATTGTGACCATGGCGTGAAGGTTTACCTTCAGGCTTCAAGCGACATGAAGATTTTCCTTCATGTGGTGCTTCCCGACGAGCTGCACCAAAAACATATCGGCTTTGATAGTCGTGGCGCAGCCAGCAGGTTTTGTTTATACCAGAATCTGTGTGTTGAAGACTGAAGTGTGGCAGGTTGATTTTGATTTTTGCATGGCTTTTATTTTATTTTTTTTGTTATTTGATAATCACTTACGCATTGAGTTCCAATGGAATAGTATATTAAGCTGAGGGTGGATGTGTGATAATTAACTCTTCTACTTATTCTGGCCCTTCACCTTGGAAAGGATACAAAAGGATAATACCTCAGCAACGCACCTCCCCGATTTATTGGTTGGTAATACTCTCAAGGCCAAAAGTCTCAGGATTGAGACATCACCGAATTCCCTACATGACAAAACTGTCAAGATTCATCCCAAAAATTATCAATATTTATTATTTAGAGCTGTTTTTTCCCCATTCCATTCGTAAGCCACGCCAGAGCTAATTCTGACAAGTGGTGTCAATCGGTAACCTTCTTGATTTATTGGTTGGTAGCACTCACAAAAGTCCTTTAGATGGAGACATCCCTGAATTATCAAGATTAAAGAACTATCAAGATTCATTCAAAAAATTGTTCAAATTTATTATTTAGAGCTGCGTTTTTTATCTCCATCTCTTTCGTAAACCATGCCCGAGCTAATCCTGACTCTCTAATTCCTAACCACACAAGGATGTGTTGAAATGCCGCTGGAGGCTGCACCACATAATCTCCATCCAGCCAGCGGAACTAGGCTGGACCCCAGGTGATCCGGCGCGTACAAAAGTTATGAATTAGAGCTGCAGTTTTAGCAAGTCCGTGCGCGTGCTGTTCAGAGTATACGACAATGCCGGTGGCAGTCGCAGGAGCAAGTGTGACCCTACGTCCTTCCGACAGTAAACGTGGCGGCAGAAGACATCACACAGCTGAATGACTGGCAGGCAGAGCTCGTCACGGAGCCTCCACTGACGCCGCGCTGCGGGATATCGTGCAGACACCGCTGCAAGTAGATCACTATCCAGTGCACACTGTTGCCGTAGAACGCGCAGTGAAGGTGGTGACTGAAGCGGCTGTGGCAGTAGTGGGTGAGGAACAGCGCCATTGATTCATCTGCAGCCGCCCTCGTCACCACCAGCAGCTTGCCATCATCGTTAGCAAACGGTCGTGGTCACTTCTCACTGGGTGCATGAAGTAAGACCTTTGTGAATGATGGCTAGCGATGTTGTATCGTTTGACTTATGAGCAATGTGTGCAACCGTTGTCCAAATGGAAAGTACTGCCTTGCTCGCTGTAGTTAGATCCTGCTGAACGGTGTCTGTCGCCAATAGCAGACAATGGCGCGCGCGCGCGACTGGTGTTAGTGTGACAATACGCATTACAACCAAAGATGGAGACTGCAACGCCGGGCGCCACCGAAAACATGAAAATTGTTTCCGCCTTCGCCGCTCGAATTTGCAATACAGGGAAAAAATAATCACACCTATGGGCTTCCATGGACACCGGGACAAGGAAAATCAGCGAAAGGACTTCATCTGTTACTAGTGACACACCCTATTGCCGATATATAGGTCCGGCATTGCAACGATGTTTTGTAGGTAATTTCGTGGACGGATCAGAGGTGCACGCGCGTACGTGCAATGTGACCCAGAGTTTGACCTGTGCAACATTGCCAGTGGTGTGGTCTTAAACCACACACCACATTTCAGCTTAATAGGTCCAGCCGTTTCACCGCTATAGCAGGATAATATTTTCAGACACCCCTGACGCGGCACGTGTCACGCGCCATGCTGACCCCTCACGTGAGAAAAACATATCAAAATCATAATGTCATTGCATGGGGCTATCAGATGGCGAAGACCGCTTGTCATTTGTCAATCGGATGCGGGGGTTCAAAAGACATAAGCTTCTGACCAGCGTTACGGTCTGGCCGGGCCCGGCCGCTTATACGTGATTAAAATCTGTTATTTAATAAGGACTCGCTTCGCGCTTCGCGCTCGCTCGTAATTAGACTGGGCTATCGTTTGTATAGTTTCTGCTGTCCCCCCAAATTATGATTCATTGAGCTATGAATGATTCAATCACCCTATTTTCTTTGAATGAATGATTCAATAAATGATTCATTGAATCATTCATTAGGAATGGAATCGATTCATGAATGATTCATTAGGAATGGAATCAATTCATGAATGATTCACGTAAAATAAGAACGATTCAATCAGTAGGAATGATTCAATCAGAATCAATCAAGTCTGCTGACATGTAACCTCAATTTGAGGTTTTCGAGTGTGCTTTATATTTGTCTCAATGAGCGCTTTTGAATGCCGCCTTGTGCATCTCGCTGAGATCATTGGTTCGGAAGATAACCAGGGGGCGTTTAACGCCTCCCCCAGTCAATGGTGTTCAGATCAGACCCCAGTCAATGCCGGGTTAAGTTGAACAGTTAAAATAACTTTGTTGCCAGCAATGCTCCTTTCGAGGCGACGAACGAGCAGCCTCACTCTGGTTAATGGTATAACGCCTTTTACCTATTTTCACTTTCCTCCATCGTTGCCAATGTGCTAAGTACTTACTTGGTTCGTTATTTTTCGACGTACCTATTGTTCGTTCTACGACGTCGATCAGATCAGCCCCCGGTCAGCTCTGCTGAGCGCCTTCCCCTACTCAACGCTTGTCAACAAGTAGCAGTCAACATCACGGTCCAGGTCCACACGAAACGTCTCTATAAAGGCAACAAAAGTCATCTTAATGATGCATCGTTCGTAGGTCCTACGACAATATTAAGCGATTCTCTGAAAAAGTAATTCCCAACTCTTGAAATTGATAATGTGAACAGATATTTAACGGGTTCTCTTGACTGAACTACGAAACTATTAAAGCTCGTGTCACAATGGGGAGAATGAGTAGTTAAAGTATACTGTCCGCACCAACTACATTATAATATTATTATAATATAATGTGTATAATAATAATAATAATAATAATAATAATAATAATAATAATAAAATAAGAATAATAATAATAAAATAATATAATAATAATAATAATAATAATTAATAATAATAATTAATAATAATAATAATAATAATAATAATAATAATAATAATAATAATAATAATAATAATAATAATAATGACAATGGTATGAATTTCATTCGGAGGTACAAAATATTCGTTACATCATGCTGAACACTCACCTGCGCTGGGCTCCAGTAGATTGAGACGGATCATCGACATCGCCGCTCTGCTGGTCCACATCGGCACCCTGGCCGCTGACACCAGCAGGTATAGCTCATCCGCATCAGTGACGAAATAACAATCACTTGTACCTACTTAGAACACACGATATGCCTCGCAGTAAGTGTAGGCTACAGCAATGACTAGTGCTTGCCCGTCCGCTCCGCTGGACGATCTATTGCATACAGACTGCATTTTTACGTGTTTGTATTCGTCATATTACCGAGGTACTCTCTACTCACCCGTCAAGGGATTGTGGTCTTGTGACTTAAAGACCTTTTCAATTCGGTGCGAACAGCTATATTTTCTACGTTTACTGCTAAAGCCCCTTCTCCGGCATAGGTGGTCGCTGTGAGCGCATTGAGAAATATTTTATAATTTAGGTGGCGCAGGTGTGCACAAACCACAACACGCGGCCCACGCTGGTTGTCATATAGTTCAAGTGTTCCCTCATCAGAGGGCGGACGGCGATATTATCGGTGGAAGTTGTTTCGTGACATTTTTCTAACGCATGTAAACATTATCTTTACCTTGTAGGAGGACGGTTTGGATTTTTGGGAAAGTAGGGTACCAGAATATTGTGCACGCATGTTGTCATGCGATCTGCAAAATGATTTCTTAGATACTATTCAATGCTAAATGTGTCGAAACTACACAACATGTCGTAATTATGATAGGTATAAGGACAAATATAGTTAGCAAAACACGGACAGACGAACAGACAGAATTCTTTAAATAGTACGTTAGATAAACTCCAAGCAATCACAACTTGCAAAAGAACTCAAATGAGCGCCAACACGATGTATATGCATGTTAATCCGCGCTCTTGTGGAGAGGAGTGAAAATGACCACATCTTCACCTCAAAACTAAAAAAGGCTAGAGAGAAGCGAACAAATATGGAAAGCTCTCCACAAGGATATGGAAGCTCAATTTAAAACTTGAGATTTTGACCTCAAAGCCGAGGTTCCGTTACTGACTTAAGTTTCGATTACGTTGGCTTTGGTGTTAACGTGTAATGACAAGACACACGCCATTTTTATACGAATTTAGTCGAAATGTTTTTTATCCCAAAGTACGACAATTTTGTCTGAATGGACAGAATCAGAGTGTGACACAGAATCAGAGCCTGTGAAGTCAGATCCCACGCTGAACAGACATAGTTGCGCGGGTCCTGCTCTTACCGCCCGATCGGGAAATCCCGCGTAGCCGGCATAATTTAGAGACGAAAGTTTATCGTGACCATATTACGCAATCACAGCTGGTTGTGTTCAGAAACCTCTAGCAGCACAAGCGCTTACATCTCTAGAAAGTGAGATCACATACCTGACCTAAGATGACCTGGTGCTTATATTTCTACAAAATGTGCGAAACTGATACCATAACGGATGCGTCGGTTTCCACTTATACGCTATGAGTGTTTTTTTCCATTTCGCTCTAACAAAAAGCCTGAAGGGGCTGTTCAAAAAGACCCCCTGCCCATCCCCCACACACACAAGCACACAAACACTTGTCTTGCCTATGAGGCTGCACGAAGTCCCCACCCTTACCCAACCGGGCCAACCTTAGACCGGCCCTACAGCCCTACAATGTGTGGGGCCGGTCGGCCGGCCGGGTGCGCGGCAGTGTGTTTCATGGGCTGGGTGCACCCATGGGTGCCCACTCAATTCTTCCGATTGTCTGGGCTGGGTA
>VOPJ01002012.1:0-29753 GCA_014673585.1 Semibalanus balanoides
GGTTCTGGGGATGGCGTGCTTCAAGCTCCTTCAGGTTCTGGGGATCACTATCGTACACCTTTGACTTGAGGTATCCCCACAAGAAGAAGTCAAGGGGGTTTAAATCGAGGGAGTGTGGGGGCCACGCATGCTTTGTCTTCAGGCTGATGACGCGTTCACCGAAGTGCTTTTCCAGCCACGCCAGGGTCAGTCTGGACGGGTGGGGGGCTTGCTCCGTCCTGCTGGGACCACCAGCTGCCCTGATCACCGCCACCGGTTCAGCCGAGCTCTTTCATGAACTTGTCCCAGACGCTGATGTAGCGCTGTTTGGTCACGGTCGTTGTCATGCCCTCACAGCTCTCGAACCAAAATGGTCCGATGATGCCATCTGCGCTCATCGCGCACCAGATAGAGACCTTTAGGGCTGTGGAGAGGTCTTTGGTGAATGACTTTTGGCTTTTATGAGGCCCAAATTATACAGTTCTGGGTGTTGACTCCACCATTCAGATGAAAATGGGCTTCATCACTGAACCACACTTGCTGCAAGAAAGCTGGGTTGTCGTCAAGTTTGTCTTTCATGGCCAGCTTGAGAAGGCCAGTCTCTGCTCCTGGTCGGCTGGTGTCAGTGCCTGGTTGACTGGCAGTCTGTAGGGCTTCAGTTCAAGGTCTTCTTTAAGATGTGTCTTCATGTCGTGTGACTGGTGCCCACTTCCTGCGCGATTTGTATGATGGACTTGGATAGGTCACGCTCAATGACATTGCTCATCTTGCTAATGGCAGTTAGGGTTCGTTTTGACTTTGTTCGGCCAGTGCGACCTTTGTTCTGGTTCAGGACAGAGCCCTCTTAATTTTACAAAGCTTCACAGAGGCTGATTTTTTTATTTTCGGTGTACTCCGTTTCCCAAAATGTGCCCTGAACTTTCGCCGCGTCTACAATGGATTTGGTGCTCCAGTAGAAGTCTACCAGTTTTCCCTTCTCCTCCGTACTGAATCGAGACGTGACTAATACATTCGAAACGTGGTCAACGAGAAAATTACATGCGCGTGCTTTATAAATTTGTATGATATCACTAGCTTAAAGGGAGTGTGCCTACTCTTTTGAAATGTCATATATTGGTATTACGGTAAGAAGCTATTGCTTTGATTATTGGTTACGATCAAATTCACGTCTGGAGCCCCTTTATTTGAGATTCTTTACTTATATTTTCTGTTTTGCATTTGTTTTGTTTCAACAATCATAAACACTTCGTCACTATATAAACAGACTGTCAGCGCGAGATGCCTTGCCGATTAATGGCGCCACTTAAAGGACGATAAAAACAAATCCTTTATGAGCACGTATATTAGGTTTGTTTACAGTGATCGGAGAATCTTGTTCCTATGGGCAGCTGTTTTATCACGTGCTCACGAGTTGTTTTCTCTATTTGGCCTAGACGCCTTAACAATTTATACTAGCGTTTTTGTAATCTTAAGAGGCAATGCTTCTAGCTAGCAAACACTCTTACTAGCCGACCATTCGATAATTCAAGTACTTCCAGTATGTGATTGCGCATCCTTGAAAGTATCTTCAGTTCAACTGAAGTGAATTCTGGGGAATGCAAGCTGCATATTGGCTAAATTAAGACAAATTCTGTTCTACAGACTAGTGTCAACAACTTCACATGACCAATGTGAGTAGGCATACTCCCTTTAACAAATTATTGTGCTCACTAGAAGGAAAATAAATGTGTTACATTTCTTGTTTCCACCCTGTGGCCTGTACATCGCTGTGCTGTGTACCGTTCACAGGAGCATAGAGGGGCTTTGTAAAGGGATTCGGTGTGTTTGCTCGGTCAATGTTATCTAGGTTGACGTTGAACAGAGCTGCTGTAGAGAGCAGTTTGTGGTCTCTCGTTAATGTAATTGCGTGAAGTGTGACCTGCCGTGAAGCTAGGTATGTGCCAGATAAACTTTGGAGTGTTTTGTTTTGTCACATTGGGGTTGGCCGTTTGCCCACCATTGTCAAGTTACTGGCTGCTCAGTTGAACATGACACTGCTGTACGGGGCTGGTAGCGTTAGTGGTGCTGGCGTGTCAGATCAGCCGCTCCACGTCCACAGCCGGGTTAAAGCCAGCCAAATCGGACCGATTCAGACACTGCCGTGACAGTGACGTTCATTACCAATCTATTGGATTGGAGCGTCTCACAATCAGCGCTGCCACCGCCGCCGCCGCACACTGTCTGTCCGCGGCTGGTCCGGGAGCCGGTGGCAGCGGCTTCTGTCGCCTGTTTATGGTGCCGGCAGCCGACTGGAGCACCGGGTTACCGACCCGTCTGATAGGGCAGCCGGCCCAGCACGATCTTTACGGCGGCCGGCCCAGCGCCATCTTTACATCATTCACAGTGGGCTGCCGTCAGCTTGCCGTGTATATATATATATATATATAATATATATAAGTATTATATATATATATATATATATATATATATATATATACTTATTATATATATGTGTGTGTGTGAGTGCCTGCGTTGTGCTCTGTGTGTGTGTTGTGTGTGTGTGTTGTGATAACGGTCACACCTGCGTTATGTGTGGTGTGTGTGGTGTAAATTTGTGTGTGTGTTGTGTTGTGTAATGGTGTGTGGTGGTGTGTGTGTGTGGGTGTGCTGTGTGTGTGTGTGTGCGCGTGCGCGTCTGCGGCGTGTGCGTGTGCGTGTGCGTGTGCGCGATTGGACGGAGACGGGGTCAGTTTAAAGCCGGCCGCACACTAGGCCATTCAGCCGCGATATCGCCGCGCTTCTTTCGCGGACACATCCCAGGGATTGGACCAATCCTAAACAAATTGCCATATGGGTGTCGTACCGTCACTCCCAACTAAGTTAATTGCATTAGGAAACACGATTTGTTTGGCCGTGTTTGTGTTTTGGCCGTGTCCCTGGTGGCCGTGGAGTCGCGGCGATATCGTAACCGAATGGCGCAGTGTGCGGCCGGCTTAAAGGACACTATCAGTCAGCACTTTGCTTACACTTAGCCGGTAACTCGTTTGCCCCAAAGTAGCAACATTTACAGCATCAAAAATGGGAAAATCCTGACAGTGATGATTTTTGTCAGCTTGGAGCTGGTCCGGAAAGAAAGTTTCTAACAGAACACTTCTGGACACCACAAACTGGCAATGTCAGCGTTTTAACGCATGGGTCTTGACGGTTTACCACTATGTATTCCTTCGCCTTGCCTTCCTTGTGTATGCACCCCGTCCTACTGGATGCATGCGATGCGTTGAACTATGCGCAACTGTGCCCATTGAGACCCTTCACGCGTCGGGAATCAGTATGTGACGACAGAGCTGTGTGTGTGCCGGCCATCGTCCGCCGCCTGACACACGTGTGGCTCATTTCAGCTCTACATAGAGCCACGGATTGCCATCAGTGACATCGCCGTCGAATCCAACAAGTTCGACAACTTCCGGCTGTACGGCACCATCCTGCTCTGCTGCATGGCCACGATCGTGTTTATCGGCGTCAAGTTCGTTAACATCTTCGCGACCATCGCGCTGGTGTGCGTGCTGGGAAGCATCGTCTCCGTGTACGTCGGCATTTTCGTCAACACCGGCGGCTCAGACGCGCTCATGTGAGTCCTCCCGTCTCATCATCATCATCATCATCCTCCGAGCGAGTCAGTGAGAGGGAGGGAGGCAGGCAGGCAGGGAGGCAGGCAGGCAGGGAGGCAGGCAGGGAGACAGGCAGGGAGACAGGCAGTGAGACAGGCAGGGAGACAGGCAGGGAGACAGGCATGGAGACAGGGAGACAGGCAGGGAGACAGGCAGGGAGACAGGCAGGGAACAGGAGGCAGGGAAGGAGGGAGGAGGGAAGAGGGGAGGAGGGAGGGAAGGAGGCGAGGAGGGAGGGAGGAGGGAGGAGGGGAGGAGGGGAGGAAGATGAGGGAGGGAGGTGGGAGCGAGACAGCGAGGATGGGATTCTGTGTAGCCTGCTCAGGAAGAGGGTGGGAAGGGGAAGGGATCTGACCATTTGATAAGGAGGTGAATATCGCTGTTTAGAGAATGCATTGCAGTAATTGTACCTGATATATAATTACATCTATCCTGACGTCAGTGGACTTGTCGCCGAGTTATCTGACAAACTATTCAACCATTATGTCGTGTGGCGAAAACGAACGCGTTGCGAAATAACTCACTTTAAAACGCGCACTGGATGGGGAGGGGTGGGCACTTTTGTGCGCCCCATGTTTCTTTGTGAATAGCACGAAAGTGGAGCGGGCGGCGGGGTTTGCGCAACATTTACTCCAACGCAATAGCAGATCGTCTGACATAACAAAATCAGACTGTAAATGTGTGAGTTACATGGATTTCAAATCCAAGTTGGTGGTCAGAATCGAGGTCGGCGAAGAGATATCTTCGGAACCGATAGTCGGATTGGGATGATTCTAACGTCATACGGTAGCCAATGTCAATGTCCATCCTCGGATTCAACTTTAGACACGTTGCTGGTTACCTGTGACGTCACAGAGGTCAAATATACAAAATGTGACATTTAAGCCAGATTTGACCTTTGTGATGTCGTTTAACCTGTACGATATTGACCTAAGGTTACCCAAATTTCAGCAAATGAAGATCATCATAACATCTACCCATCCTGCAAGTTTGATCGTTCTAGCTCGTATACTTCCGGAGATCTTGGGAGGTGGGACTTCAGTGCCCCCCCCCCCTCCAGTGCGCGTTAGTGGCATACCCCTCTGCAGTGCGCGTGTTAACGTGGCATTGTTAACGCCAGAATCGGTAAGCCCAGCTGTGCCCAGAGCGGGTGGGTTACTATGCCAGCCCATACACAGCCCAGCAATCAGGGGCCGGTTTATGGAAAACCAACGCCACGGCAGCTGATGGCTTTGGGAGCTGATGGTATTGCGCCTGGCTTCTAGTGACCATAGTTTGATGGTGCACTGTCCTCTTTCTAGATTATATTATGCCTGAATCGATTTGAGTTCGATATTATGTAATACGCCTCCACCATTAATGGTCGTGGTCGGTGCACTCTCGGGTCTGGGTAACTATCGGTCGCTGGCTGGCTTTGATCGGAACTGAATCTACAGGAAGATGATTTTCTTGAGAGGTGTCTCTTTTAGAGCGATAATGGAGCTGTGTCGTCGTGCCGTATATACAATGGTGACGTCCAGATGACTAATGTCACCCTGTCCAGCGTCGCGGAGCTGTATTGTTGATGCGGTCTGTGTCGCCGCTCCATCACGGGATATAGTGACATGGAGTACTGATCTGATCCGCCGCGACGACGTAGGCTGGCGATGTCAGAATACCAGGAGAATCCCGGGGATCGGCCACCGGTGCTCTAACTCCCCCGGTCACCGCCGGTCACACGGCAGCTCGCCTGCTGCCAGTACGATTAATCTGCCATAGACGCGGCTATTTATACGACTATGTAGCTGATGTATGGTGCGGCGAATTGGTTTTAGCGGAAAATCAATGGCGGTCTCTGCGGCAACGGATTGTTTTGGAAAAAGGCTGTGATACTCTGCTCAATACAGCCGTACATTCATGACATTTGAAGCTGTACTTTGTGCCATTCAACAATGTCCCTTTTACCTTTTCTGTCAACCACTCTTATGTGGATCGCCAAAGTCGACTTGCATTCGCTTCTCGGTCATTTAAGTGCATGTTTTTCACTGATCGGGCTCATTTGCAGTTTGTCCGTATCGCTCTGGCTGTTTCGTGCCTTGTCTGGAGGAAATGCAGCCCTGTCGGTCGATCTGACACGACACCGAGCGGAGCCGACACCTGACACTGTGTCGTTGTGTGTCACTGTGTGACAATGTGTAGAGAATCAAACGGGCTGGCGAATGCAATGTCAGTCGGCGAGCAGCGCGTGGCGCTGCAAAATTAATGGCTGCAACCCAACGAAAAATCACGGTTTTACCCCAATTTTCACGATTATTAATGAGTGCTCGGAAACTATGGGACTTACACGGATTTGAGACCAACATAACTTTTTAAAGGCAAAGTTACCGTCTCTCAATTGCATATGAATATGAACGCTTTTAAGCATATTTCGGTACTAAAATCCGCCTTGTAGCATTTACATGTCGAAATTCGAAAATCGATTCCATCTACACCGCCATAACTTTCAAACCAGAGGGCAGCTGAGAGATTAAGAAGATATACATTCTGTTTTGTAAAGCGCAATATTCTTTTTCTGACTAATATCCACCCAAACATGTTCGTATTTAACAAAATTATTCACTTTTATATTTAAAGTTTCTTGTGTAACGTAACGCTTCAGGACCATTTTTCTTTCGGCAGTTATCGAAATATTTTAATCAAGCTTTCAGGGCAAGTCATGGAGCGTATTAGAGTTGGCCCAAAAATATCGGCTTAGTGTAAAGAGTGTCATGCTACACTAACGAGCCTTCTGATCGCAGCAACCATAATTGTTCGGCATTTTAATTAAGAACTCGTACATACAGTATAAAAAGCGCTATCGAGAGTTGGAGAAATCAGAATATTTGGGCTGACGGAAAACGGGCATACGGGCTTCAGGCTTTGTGTTACGGGCTACAGGCGTACAGGCCACGGACTACGTGGAATGAAATACGGGCTAGAACTACAGGGCTATTGGGAACCGGCTACGGGAACGCACTTTTCGAATTGGTGACCTTTCGCATTCGGCAGCATGCGGCCCACATTGTTGACACTTATGCACCTGACACTTATGTCATCCTGACACTCATGATCACCTGATCACTATGTCACCTGACCACTATAGCTCACCTACACTGAGTGGATCACCTGCACCACTATGTCACATCCTGACACTATATGTCACCTTGGAGCATATGTCATTCTGACACTATGTCACCTTTGCCACGTATGTCACCTTGACCACTTTATATGTCACCTGTAACTATGTCACCTGTGACACTGTTTGTCACCTGACTACTCTGTGTACCTGACACTATGTCATCCTGACCACTATGTCACCTGACACGTATGTCACTGACCACTATGTCCACCTGACACTACTGTCACCTCGACAGCTGATGTCACCTGACACTATGTCACCTGACACTATGTTACTCTGAGACAACTATGTCACCCTGTGACGACCCTATTTGTCACCTGATACTATTCACCTGACCACTATGTCACTCGATCAACCTTGTGTCACCTGACACTGTGTCACTCTGAAACTATGTCTAAGCCTGGACACTATATGTCACCTGACACTATTGTACACCTGACACATATGTCACCTGGACACCTATTGTCACCTATGACACTGATGTCACTCACTGCACACTTATTATAGTCACTCCTAGACAAACTATGTCATCCTGATCTACATGTTACCTGACACTATGTCACCTGACTACTATTGTACCTGACACCTGTATCGTCATCCTGAAACACTTTCTGTCACACTGAATCACCTGTCACCTGACACTTATGTCATCTGACACTATGTCACCTGACAACTATGTACATCTCAAAACCTGTATGGCAACCTGACACTATGTCATCTGACACTATCCGTCACCCTGACACTATGTCACCCTGACACGTATGTCACCTGACACTACTGGTACACCTGACACTATGTCACCTGAACCACTAGTGTCATTGACACTATGTCACCTGACAGCTATGTCACCTGACACTATGTCACGCTGACACGTATGCCACCTGACATCTGCGTCACCTGACACTATGCCACCTGACACTATGAATCTGACACCATTGTTGAGACCTGTCACGAATTGTCATCTGACACACTATGTCACCTTGACACTATGTCACCTGACACTGTGTCATCTGACACGACACTGAGCGGTGCTGACACGCTCACTGGTGCCATGGCTGGTCACTGGTCACTGATCACTGGTCACTGGTCAGTGATCACTGGTCACTGGTCAGTGATCACTGGTCACTGGTCACTGGTCACTGATCACTGGTCACTGATCACTGGTCACGGGTCACGGGTCACTGGTCACTGATCACTGATCACTGGTCACTGATCACTGGTCGTGGTCACGCCACGCTAACCTGTATTGTGTGTGACAGCGTGTGACAGCAGCTGACGTACTGTACTGCCCACAGGACGTGTCGGCTGGGGGAGCGGCTGCTGAAGGAGGCTGAGCACAATAAGACGGCAGCCGCCTGCTCACCAGAATTCCTGTGGGAAGACTACTGTAAGACGCCGTTCGATCAGAAGAACCTGAGCACCTGCTACTACTACTTCGCGGCTCACTCGAACGACACACACTATGAGCGCGGCATCGCCGGCATGGCCAGTGGCGCCTTCCAGAGTGAGTGTGGTGCAAGACCCTGAACGTTGGAACAGAGTATCTAACAGGGAGGCAGTACGGTGGAGGGGGGGGGGGGGGCAATAGGACAGGGTGTAAGGTAGGGAACAGCGGACAGTTGGCGCTGAGGTAGAAAACGGCCAGTGCAGGGGCTTTGAAATAGTAGGAGCAATTCTGTGACATTGGAAAGGTATGGTAACGTTAGGGTGATGTAGAATATGTGGCATTATTTAAGAGGGAGAGAGTCGAAAAAGTTCACAGGGAATTCGCGTAGCTATGGACAACTTTGCAAGAAAACGTAGACTGTGGTCCAGCCAGCGTCCATATTATTACTATTACCGTGTATGGGCATCGGGCTACATGTTTACATATTGGACCTAATTAATCATTCATCACATCCGCCTCATACGTGATGGTGAAGTGTTATATGGTAAAGGGCTGCTACGTAAATTTCGAATGTAAATGTGTAGAAGTTATATAAGCGACACAGCTTGAATCAATTTGTGATGAGTTGTGGTCTTCCATTTTTTATCAAGTGTCAGTGATACCAAAATTAAATCATTCGACCGAAGTGGTGCAGAATAAAAATGTTAAGTTTAATTTTTATTCCTGAACAAAATGCCTCTGAAGAACGCTGGGTTATCGTTGATGTTGATTTGCGTGGCAGAGCTATGTATTCGTCAGACGAACCGCTGTCGCTAGGCCTGATTGCATCCGAATTAGTTTGTGTCGTCCGAACTGAACAGAGCGTGACCCGGCTGTCAACACGCGGCGCAGCTGTGATTCTAAGCGAGTGGCTGACTGAATGGGAACTTTGGCGGTGGTCAGTCCAGTCTGTGACAGTTGGTAGATATTGATGACAGTTGGCTTCAGGTCTTGTCGCTGTCATTTCCTGGAATGAATGCGATCGAACTTCTAACCCACTTTCGGTCAGCTAGCGGTGCTAGTTCCCGCCAGCAGCAGACTGCTCTACCGATCATACCCAGGACACCGTGTCTGACCTTCAAACCGGCTGGGTCTGTCCATGCGAACAGCATTGAGATATACAATGGTGCGATGCTGCGACTATACGATGCTGCGAAAACCAGCACTGCCACCCCCGATTGGTGTCTGGTGCCGCTGAACAGTGTGCTGAGTGTCCAGCCTTTTTGGAAATGTATGCCGCCCAAGTTGCCATGTGGCCTCTCGCCATATTTTGTTGTTGTGCTTGCGCGGTAGTTAGCTCTGAACTATGAAGTGTGTCGCTGGTGACTATCAGCTAGCTCTTCTGCCTGCCCCCCGCAGAGAACCTGTATTCCTCGGTGACCATCACCTACCCCTTCTGCCTGCCCGCAGAGAACCTGTACTCGCGCTACCCGCGTAAGGACAACTTCGTCACTGAGAACGGCAGCGCGGTGGCGGCCAAGAACCTCGGCATGGGCGAGTACAACCAAATCATGGCTGACATCACCACTTCCTTCACCGTGCTGATCGGAATCTTCTTCCCGTCCGTCACAGGTGAGAGGGCGACGCGACCCTGCAGGCACACCCCGCAGTGACCCAGCAGACCCACCCCGCAGTGACCCCGCAGTGACCCCGCAGACACATTGCGCTGCAAACAACACAAGCTGTGGCAAAATGACTACATTTCTAATCATATGTATGCTATGATTCAAGGACATGACAAATATATCTCTTGTCGAATGTTAGTACATATGTGACTTTGTTTTTCTGCAAGCATCCTTTGTGTTTTTCGTGTTGCAGTCATATTTGTATCGAATGATGCCGTCAGCCAGGCCAGTCTGGTGTATTGTGATGTGCATGCAGGACCACTGTCAATAGTCGGGCTGCAGTGACGGGGGGGGGGCAGAGGCGGATTGACGAGTGGTTTGGATCTGGCTCCAGTGGGGGGCAGTGACGGATTGTCTGGCTCCAGTGGGGGACAGGGACGGATTGTCGAGTGGTTTGGATCTGGCTCCAGTGGGGGGCAGTGACGGATTGTCGAGTGGTTTGGATCTGGCTCCAGTGGGGGACAGGGACGGATTGTTGAGTGGTTTGGATCTGGCTCCAGTGGGGGGCAGTGACGGATTGTCGAGTGGTTTGGATCTGGCTCCAGTGGGGGACAGTGACGGATTGTCGAGTGGTTTAGATCTGGCTCCAGTGGGGGACAGGGACGGATTGTCGAGTGGTTTGGATCTGGCTCCAGTGGGGGAGGGCAGTGGACGATGTCGAGTGTTTGGATCTGGCTCCAGTGTGGGGGGGTGCAGTGACGGATTGACGAGTGGTTGATTTGCTCCAGTGGGGGGCAGTGACGGATTGTCGAATGGTTTGGATTGGCTCCAGTGGGGAAGGGGGCATGTGACGGATTTGTCGAGTGGTTGGATCTGGCTCCAGTGGGAGGGGGGGGGAGGGACGATTGTGCGAGGGCTGTGGATCTGGCTCCAGTGGGGAGGGGTGCAGTGAGATTGTCGGTGGCTTGATCTGGCTCAAGTGGGGGGGGGGGGGGCGGGACGGATTGCGGGGTGGTTTAGCTCTGGCTCCAGTGTGGGGCAGTGACGAGATTGTCGACGTGGTTGGATTGGCTCCAGTGGGAGGGGCAGTGACGGAATGTCGAGTGTTTGATCTCTCCAGTGTGGGGGGGCAGTGACGGATTGTCGAGTGTTTGACGGCCAGTGTGGGGGCAGGGACGATTGTCGAGGGTTGGATCTGGCTCCAGTGTGGGGGGCAGTGTCGGATTGGACGAGTGGTTTGAAGACTGGCTCGCATGTGGGGGGGGCAGTGACGGATTGTCGATGTGGTTTGGATCTGGCTCCAGTGTTGGGGGGGCAGGACGGATTGTCGAGTGGTTTGGATCTGGCTCCAGTGTGGGGGGGGGGCAGGGACGGATTGTCGAGCGGCTTGCATCTGGCTGGAGCTCACATTTGAGCCTCTGACCCCTTGAGTTCATTGGGTGCTTCTTTGCAATATTCAATTTTATTACGGCATGTTGGCCAAGGTATTTGTCAGATGCAGCTGTTGTTGTTGTCAGATGCAGCAGCTGTTCCTGCCAATAGGCGATAACAGCTGCTCGTGTCCTTAACAATGACAACAGCATCGACATTCAGCTGACCTTAACATCGACCTTCAGCTGCACTCAACACGGACCCTCAGCTCGTCACTAAAATCACATCATGGATCCCAATCGTCTGGTTCTACTCTGCTGGCAGGCCGCTATGTTAACTAACTCAGTTCTGTTCTGCCGTGCCTCGTCTCTCAGTCGGCTGCTGACCCCCGACAGTGGACAGTTTCGTCACCAATGCCGGGTCCTCATTCATGGTGTGCACGGTACGAGACTGTCCCGTCGGACGGCCGCGACAGTTGACTGTCACCTGCCACTGGTGTGAAGCAGTAGAAGGTGGCGTGTAGTGACGCTGACACGGCTGTGGGCGGCCACACTCTCTCTCTCTCTCTGTTGACCGCAGAGAACTGCCGGCTGTTTTAACGGATCGGACACTCCAGGGTAGAACTGCCGGCTGTTTTAACGGATCGGACACTCCAGGTAGTAACTCGGCTGTTTAACGGATCTGACACTCCAGGGTAGAACTGCCGGCTGTTTTACGGATCGGACACCCAGGTAGACTGCCGGCTTTTTAACGGATCGGACACTCCAGGGTAGAACGTGCCCGGTTTTAACCGGATCGGACACTCTCAGGGTAGAACTGCGGCTGTTTTAACGGATCGGACACTCCAGGGTAGAACTGCCGGCTGTTTTAACGGATCGGACTCTCCAGGGTAGAACTGCCGGCTGTTGCTTTCTGTAGCGTAGTCTCCGTCTTGCAGTCTACGCTGGCTGTGTCTGCTCGATGTACATGTGTTCAGTGGCGGCCAGTCGACCCTCCATTCGTCCGTCGTTTATGTCAAACATCGGCGGCCGGCCAGCCGTCACAGCGCTGTAAGCTCCCGTCAGCGTCGGCGGGTAGCAAACGTAATCCCGAGAAAGCCACAGCTCCCGGCACTCAGCTGTCTGCGAGATCCGCTCTCTGTCTGGCTGGCCTTAACCACGCCCCGCCTCCGCCGCGACGTCCCCCCCCCTGCCCCTGCTGCGGTGTCCGTGGGCGCTACGGCCGCTCATAGCATAGGGTCACCATTCAATCAGCAGTGGTGCTGTCCGCCCGGCGAACGGGGTACCATTGCAGCGGGCTGCGCTCTGCGATACTGGATCATCATACGGCATATGGGCGACGGGGTACCATTCCAGCTGCGGCTGCGCTCTGCGATACTGGATCATCATACGGCATCATATGGGCGACCTTTGCATTTAGCATCCGCTGGGCAGGACGAAATCGACGAAAAAAAACGTGTCGGCGGTATGGCAATGTGTGTCTGGTGTCGGGACGCGGCCATCCGGGACACCCGCTGGGCCGTGGTAGCTCTGAATACCCACTTCTCCGCCGGCTGGGACAAAGACGCGACAAAGGCGGCATTGTGTGCGGCGGCTGTCGGCCGGACAATGGTGGCGGGCGGCGGCGACTGGAGCGGCGACTGCAGCGGTGACTGGAGCGGTGACTGGAGCGGTGACTGGAGCGGTGACTGGAGCGGTGACTGGAGCGGCGGCTGGAGCGGCGGCGGCGGTGACTGGAGCGGTGACTGGAGCGGTGACTGGAGCGGTGACTGGAGCGGTGACTGGAGCGGTGACTGGAGCGGCGGCGGCGGTGACTGGAGCGGTGACTGGAGCGGTGTCTGAAGCGACACGGCACGGCCAGCTACCTGTTAGCTCCGGCAATCTCTGAGATCCGCAACACGCAGCACAATGCGTCAACTTCGGAACATACTAGTACAATACATGTGTTATTATTTGTTCATTATATATTTTTAGAATCGCCGGTTCACAATCCTCCACTTGCAGACGAAGTCGGGTTTTTAAAACAAAACTTCTTAAAATGCGTAAGCTCCGTCGCAAAATTGTGCAGTGCTGTGCTGTGTGGATATTTCGGGATGCTGTTGATGATGATGTTATTTCGGGGCTGGTGGATCCTGCTTCACTGCACGCATTTTTCAACGTGTAAAATTACCTGCAGCTTAGTCCTGTGGGATGTCTTCAGTTCCCTGTTTCAAGACAGCCGTGGTATTCCTGTTACCATATGTTACCACATCTGGTCATTTTACCACATGCACATAATCCCTTATTCCTTAATTTATATTTGAGGAGCTTTCTGGGATTTTGCTCTAATTTCCGGATTAAATTGTAACCTATATCCCAATAGTAATGTAACATGGCATCGACTATGGACACATTGGCATACACTACAGCTAAGCAATTCGGCACCTGGTTATCTTCCGAACCAATTATTGCAGTCAGACGCACAAGGTGGAACTCGAAAGCGCTCGATGAGCTGAATTTTGAGACTCAAGTCATTTGTATCGTTATATCTATTAACTTGAAATTTAGGTCGCATGTCAGGTCACGGTAAGTTCAAAGGTCAAAATCGAGGTATTCGAGTTAATAGGTCATTCTTTTCATCCAAAGCCTTCGATTGTGACCATTATCACTCAAGGTGCTCTCAGAGGTATAATATGTACTCATCCCGCATGAGCTTAAATGATATTGTTGTCAAAGATCAAGGTCAGGTCACAAAAGATCACTATGCACAATCTATCTACCTTAGTCATGCAACACATGTTTTATGATGTATTTTACTCGTATAATTCGATAGTGATACTCATTTACCACCTGACTTCATAGACGTGAAGTTAGTGTCAAGTTGAGGTCATGGTCAGGTCACAAAGATCAGATCACGATTTGAAATTGATGAATTTAAATAATAAAGACATTTCTGGATCAGTTTTGTCTCAGAAATACATTGCTGCCATTTATTTGTCTGTATCTGGTCAATAAGAGAGAAAATAACGCAATAAAAATATAGCCTCATGAGTTACCCATATGCCATAAGTCAAGATGCCATAAGTCTTCAAAAAATGGTGATATCATTTTGAAATTTGGTATTGTAGTTGCTTACACATGTTTCTATGGCATATATTCCGTGTTAAACATCTTATAAAATTTTGATTTTGTGGTCATTTTTCACGCAAATTTTGTATTTTTTGTATTTGGGGGTCAAAAACTAGAATTGCATATTTTTTTTAGATAGCCATGTTGTAGCCCTTGATAATCGCTCTATTGAAGTTTTATATTGCTTTTCGCTCAAAATATGCCATTTGTACGGTCTGTTTAAGTTGAGCTGATTTTTGGTCAAACTCGTGTGTAGTGACGTCTCTAAATTCGCCATATTTTGGGAAGCAAAATCCGCCTAAATTGCTTCATTTTTGCACATAACACGTAAAATCGATATAGGAGAAGGTACTCGACGTTTCACGTTAATAGCGCTATTGTTTTTTAGTTATTACGAAATTTCATCAGGGGGCGTTAAACGCCCCCCGTCAATGCCGGACTAACAGTTACAGAATAGTCGATCGCGGTGCGGTAATCAGGACCAGCAGCACAGTCTCCGCGGACTCACGACATTTCCGTTCAGAAAGTCTGCGTTTGCATAACAATACCAATTGACCGCGCTGTTCCGCGGATCAATTAAAACACGCAGCTGTATAGTCCATTTCGGCAGGTCCGTCCACAATCCACAGCCAGGGCATTCCTTTCTAAAAGGTCAGCCTCGTTGTGTCTTGATTGAGCTCAACATCTGATCGACCCAGGAGACGACAGCTTGCCAAACAATCACTTGACATTTGGCCTGTAAGCAATGTTTGCCGCTACATTCACAAATGGCAGCCTATCCCGCGGCGGCAGACGTTTAGGAGCGATCATGTATGGCCGCCGTAGATACCGACTCAGGGATTCGTGTGATCTGCTGAACGACGTCGCTGAACTCATTCTTTTGCGATGCGGTTATTTTGCGATGCCTTCTTTTGCTGAGCAAGGAATGTCTATCAGCACTGATAGACATCGATTGTTCTATCCTGCTGATGGAAGGCCTTCCCTACGCGTAGTAAAATGATGAACTTCCTTTTTAGCGGATGCTGACTGATGAATTACTTAGTCAACTGATCCTTTTAAGCCACGTGAGTTCAAAGCACCTGAGTTGTCACATTTTGTCAAACCTCTCATTCAGCAGAGGTCGAATACTTTCTTAGACTCTCGTCACCTCGTCGATGAATACGATGAAGCATGCAGTCAGTGGTGTCAATTTATGAAAATGATTGGTGGCACTAATGCTACCTTAATAGATTTTAACTCCATTCTTACCATGCAACGCCATAGGCCTAATGTTAAAATTTGAAATCATGGGGGGGGGCGCCAATAGTATACAAATCGACACCGGTGCATGCAGTGCTTAGGATGTGCTCCCATTTGGTGGATTCCAGGAAAAGAGATTCATGGCAAATTTAAATACACAACTTCATAACCGAGCCCGCACAGTCATCGCCCCGCACAGTCATCGCCCAAAAAGGCGTTTTACTGGCTTGCCATTAAGTGGTTTCGTATACGCACGCATTTGCTGACTAGACCTGCTCTAGTGAGTTGTACCCACTGCGCTGAATACCAGTGCTAAGTCGTAGTCCACGGCCGGATTATCTTTAAACAGAACAGCATAACTCCGTTCTCGTTGCGAACTGACGGCTAATTTGACTCGCACTTTTCATTTGATATCACGACTCGGCTGCCTTCCGGGGCTGCTTTAGTGTCCGTTATCGCGGCAGTTGGAGGGCGCTGCAGGGGGGGGGGGGTCCGCTCATTTTGTTCGTCTGTAACGGTCGTCGGGCGCAGTGCGCCCCTGAATCATGAACCCATGAATCAGTGGCGCGGCCGCCATGAATTGTCGTGCTAGGCTCTTGAGCCGGCCATATAGCGGCTGGTATAACTCAGCGCTGTCGGTGCGTCGCTACAGAACGGATACAATCATCTGACAGCGGCGGCGGCTGCAGACTGACTGATTTGCCTTTCCAGCGGCAGTGGTAGAAAATCATCTGATTTGCAGGTGCAATCAACTGTTGTCTCTGGCGCACTGGTGTACGGCGTAGAATACATGTACTGGTTGTGGCGTCAGAACTCCAAATGGATCTCGACATTGTCGACAGTAGGTTCTAACTGCGCACACTGTCAACAACCTGCAGATCTCAGACTGACCAGAGTCGGCCTGCAGATATCAGACTGACCTGAGTCGGCCTGCATATCTCAGACTGACCTGAGTCGGCCTGCAGATCTCAGACTGACCTGAGTCGACCTGCAGATCTCAGACTGACCTGTCGGCCTGCAGATCTCAGACTGACCTGAGTCGGCCTGCAGATCTCAGACTGACCTGAGTCGGCCCGATTCTGAGTCAGACTTGATTCTCCGACCCCGTGTCCAGCACATCTCTGGTTATATTATGCGGTGGGCTGGAACTGCGGTCCTCTGTACCTGTAACACCATGGCCAGCTGTGGTAGGTAGTAGGTACTGGGTAGTTCCACAGAGCTGTGGTCCTTCTGAGTCCCGCCATTGGCGCCGCAACGTCGTCAGTGTTTTTGGCTGGCCGCCAGCTCGCCGGAGGTAATCTGCAGTATTGCCGCTCGATGTGTTGCATTGTGGGCTCGTTTATTCTGTATATAAGCCAACAGCTGTTTGAAATATACATGACCGGCTCCGCGGCGGCGGCGGCGGGCCAAATAGAGAGGCGTGCTGCCAATCGACGCCGGCTGCCGGGACGGGCCGAGCCGGGACGGGCCAGGACGGGGGGCGGCTCATCATGTGGTCCGGCTGCCGGGCTGGGACGGGACGGGGCTGGAACGGGACCGGGTCGGGTCGGGTCGGGTCGAGTTGGGCTGGGCTGGGTCGGGTCGGGACGGGTTGTGTTACCATGTGGTCCTACTGCCGCTGCTCGCCGATCGATGCTCTCAATTCGGTATGATTCCATCGGGGGGCCTGCCGGCGTTATTGGTGCCGGGGCGTTAGCAGACTGCAGGCATCAGACCCCTCATCCCATACCGGGCGACAGCTGCGGGCGACAGCTGCGGGCTGCCGTCACGCGCTAGACTCTGCAGCAGATCATTGACAAGGCACTCAGCACCCCTCATCCTCACATCCGCTGCTGACCCGCTTCCCCATCGCGTCTCGGATGGTGTTCTCAGTTACCACGTCACTACTCGCAGACTAGTACCCATGTCATACACGGCATCTCCATGTACTCTCTCCTTCTCCGATCCTTAATCCTGGGTGATCCGCCGCTGTACTCATGCCCGTACCTACTAGCTCGTCATCCTCATGTCTAGAGTACACTCGCATCTCATCTAGAGTCAAGATCTGCATCGTCTCAGAGCCTGCAGGCGTCATCCTCACGACCCCTCCGATCCTCCTCGGGCGCGTCGTACATCTCTAGCCGCGTATCAGCATGACTTCAGCTGCAGAACTGCAGCATCAGGAGCCCCATCACTATCCCGATACCACCGGGCGATCAGCTGCGGTGTCAGCAGGACTTGCAGCAACTTACAGGCATCAGACCCCCTCATCCCATACCGGCGACACTGCGGGTTGTCAGCAGACTGCAGCAGACTGCAGGCATCAGACCCCTCATCCCATACCGGGCCGACAGCTGCGGGCGTCAGCAGTCTTGCAGCAGACTGCAGGCATCAGAGATAGGTCTGCTGTCTGCGGCCGTTCACTGGCAGCCGGCCTTTGCTGGCTCTTCTGTATGCGTCTGAGATTGGTCATGTATGGTCTGAGATTCGGTCTGTATTGGTCTGTATTTGGTCTAGATTGGTCCTTATGGTCTGAGATTGGTCTTGTATGTCTGAGATTGGTCTGTATGCGTCTAGGGAGATGGTCTCCGTATGCTCTGTATGGTCTGAGATTGATCTGTATGGGTCTGTATGGTCTCTATATTTGCGTCTGTATGCGTCTATATTCGTCTTGGTATGTACTGAGATTCGGTCTGTATGGTCTGAGATTGGTCTGTATGGTCTGAGATTGGTCTGTATGGTCTGAGATTGGTCTGTATGCTCTGTATGGTCTGAGATTGATCTGTATGGTCTGTATGGTCTGATATTGGTCTGTATGGTCTGATATTGGTCTGTATGGTCTGAGATTGGTCTGTATGGTCTGAGATTTGGTCTGTATGGTCTGAGATTGGTCTGTAGATTGGTCTGTATGGTCTGAGATTGGTCTGTATGGTCTGAGATTGGTCTGTATGGTCTGAGATTGGTCTGAGATTGGTCTGAGATTGGTCTGTATGGTCTGTATGGTCTGTATGGTCTGTATGATCTGAGATTGGTCTGTATGGTCTGTATGGTCTGAGATTGGTCTGTATGGTCTGTATGGTCTGAGATTGGTCTGTATGATCTGAGATTTGTCTTTATGGTCTGTATGGTCTGAGATTGGTCTGTATGGTCTGTATTGGTCTGAGATTGGTCTGTATGGTCTGTATGGTCTGAGGTTGGCGGGCCTGTCGTACGTCGGTGGCGTCACCAGCGCTCTCTGAGGTCTGCCATTGGCAGGCAGGTCACCTGGCGGTGATTATAGACGCCGACAGGCAGATATATTGAGGAGCGGCGTATTGCCCAGATACCGGGCTGCAGTAGCGGGCGGGGAGGAGGCAGGTCAGTGGACTGACAGGCTGACAGACAGACGCTGTTCCGGCCGCCAAGTTAACGGAGCCGATTGGAGGGAGGCAGGGCGGGGCCGACAGGCAGGGCCGATTGGAGGGAGGCATTCTACCCATGACCCGTGACCTTTGACCTGTTTCTCAATGTCAAGTCGGGCGCAACTGGTGTTCCATGGTATCGAATATCGATGCTTGTAACTTGCGCCGTTTCCAAGTATTTATTGTTCAGGAGCATATGCACAGGTGTTACAACGTGACATTTATGGTTTCCACCGAGATCGCGACCTCGTTTGACCTGTTCAGAGGCAACCGAGTTCAATGACCTCGGATCACCGAAGATATTTTTTATTTTGCTAGTTTCTAGGGGATCTGGTTTCGCTTATTTCAAATGTGTCATTCATTTTTGCATAATCATGTACCCATTCACGATTCTAGCTCGGTTAAATTCAATTTCTACTCATTTACAATTTGGATTACATCCGGGTCATTGACATGACCTCAGAGGTCACCTTATACCCAGTACCTTAAACTCGGGTATCAGCGACTTCCTCTTGTCACAAGCAACACGCTCATTTTGTTTTAAATCATAGCTCTAGCTCAGTTAGGAACGAAACGCCAGGGAGTCGTACTCCCCCCCCCTACCCGGTCACGTAGGTACGATTTTGCCCTCCCCGGCGAGGGTTAAAACCTGTTAAACTGCCACAGAAAAAGGGTCAGTAACACGCCAGTCGCCTCGGTCGTCAGTGGATAGCTGCGCCTCGGTCGTCATCAGTTGGAAGCTAGCGCCTCCGGTCGTCAGGGATAGCGGCGCGTCGGTCGTGTCAGTGGATAGCTGGACGCCTCGGTCGTCCAGTGGAAAAGCTAGCGCCTCGGTTCGTTCAGTGGATGAGCTGGGCGCCCGGTCGTCATGGAAAGCTAGCGCCGCCTCGGCTTCGGTCAGTGGATAGCTGGCGCCTCGGTCGTCAGTGAAAAGCTAGCGGCTCGGTCGTCAGTGGAATAGGCTGGCGCCTCGTCGTCAGTGGGAAAGCTTAGCGCCTCTGGGTCGTCAGTGGGAAAGCTAGCGCCTCGGTCACGTCAGTGGATTAAGGCGAGCGCTCGGCGTCAGATGGAAAGCTGGCGCCTACGGCGTCAGTGGATTAGCTGGCGCCTCGGTCGTCAGTGGATAGCTGGCGCCTCGGTCGTCAGTGGATAGCTGGCCTCGGTCGTCATTGGGAAGCTGGCGCCTCAGCGTCAGTGAATGCTAGCGGCCTCGCGTCGTCAGTGGAAAGCTGGCGCCTCAGTCGTCAGTGGATAGCTGCGCCTTCGTCGTCAGTGTGATAGCTGGCGCCTCGGTCTCAGTGGAAAGCTGGCGCCTCGGTCGTCAGTGGAAGCCTGGCGCCCGGTCGTCAGTGGAAAGCTAGCGCCTCGGTCTCAGATAGCTGGCGCCTTCGGTCGTCAGTGATACTGGCGCCTCGGTCGTTTCAGTGGATAGCTGGCCGCCTCGGTCACCAGTGGATAGCGGGCGCCCTCGGTCGTCAGTGGAAAGCTAGCGCCTCGGTTCGTCAGTGGATAGCTAGCGCCTCGGTCGTCAGTGGGATAGCTGGCGCCTCGGTCGTCAGTGGATAGGCTAGCGCGTCGGTCGTCAGTGGGATAGCTTGCGTCTCGGTCGTCAGTGGATAGCTGGCGCCTCGGTCGTCAGTGGATAGCTGGCGCCTCGGTCGTCAGTGGATAGCTGGCGTCTCGGTCGTCAGTGGATAGCTGGCGCCTCGGTCGTCAGTGGATAGCTGGCGCCTCGGTCGTCAGTGGAAAGCTAGCGCCTCGGTCGTCAGTGGATAGCTGGCGCCTCGGTCGTCAGTGGAAAGCTAGCGCCTCGGTCGTCAGTGGAAAGCTAGCGCCTCGGTCGTCAGTGGATAGCTAGCGCCTCGGTCGTCAGTGGAAAGCTGGCGCCTCGGTCGTCAGTGGATAGCTGGCGCCTCGGTCGTCAGTGGATAGCTGGCGCCTCCGGCGCCAGTGGTAGCTGGCGCCTCGTCTCGTGGATAGCTGGCGCCTCGGTCGTCAGTGGATAGTGGCGCCTCGGTCGATCAGTGGATAGCTTGGCGCCTCGGTCCGGTCGTGGGAAAGCTAGCGCGCCTTCGGTCGTCAGTGGATAGCTAGCGCCTCGGTCGTTCAGTGGATAGCTAGCGCTCGGTCGTCAGTGGATAGCTGCGCCTCGGTCGTAGTGGGTAGCCTAGCGCCTCGGTCGTCAGTGGAAAGCTAGCGCCTCGGTCGTCAGTGGATAGCTGGCGCCTCGGTCGTCAGTGCGATAGCTAGCCCTCGGCGTTTCAGTGGATAGCTCGGCGCCTCGGTTCGTCCAGTGGATAGCTGGCCGCCCGGTCGTCAGTGGATAGCTGGCGCTCGGCGTCAGTGGATAGCTGGCGTCTCCGGTCGTCAGTGGATAGCTGGCGCCTCGGTGCGTCCAGTGGATAGTGGCGTCTCGTCGTCAGTGGATAGCTGGCGCCTCGGTCGTCAGTGGATAGCTGGCGCCTCGGTCGTCAGTGGATAGCTGGCGTCTCGGTCGTCAGTGGATAGCTGGCGCCTCGGTCGTCAGTGGATAGCTGGCGCCTCGGTCGTCAGTGGATCGGCCCGATCCAGTGGATACCGGAACTGTTGGCAGCAGGATGTATTCAGCAGCCATCTGGCATTATTTGCAGCAGGAATCAGGATGTCTTTTGCAGCCATCTGCCATTGTTTGCAGCACGATTCAGGATGTCCTTAGCAGCCATCTGCCCTGGTAAGCAACAACCCCCGTCTTCCTGGTGCACTGGTTCACGTCAGTTTGAGTAGGCCAAGTCTCCGTCGCTGAATAGGTCCGGTTTGAGGAATAGCTCGCTCTTGCTTTAAAGGGAATAGTTCACCTTGAAAAAAACGAGAAAAAGTTCAGAAATGATGAAGAGAAGCAAGAAATTAAAGTATCATATTACTAGTAAGTCAAAGAAAACCTATATTTACGGGAAAAAGCCAAATTAAAATGTCAATTATTTGGTGATAATTTCATATTATTTCCTCAAAGTAATGCGAAAATCACTGCTGAGAAAGCACGCAACGTCATTGATTTAGTAAGGGATCGTGTCGTATACATGGTGCGGTACTTGCCCAAGTACTTGTTGAAAGATGCCGGAAAATACAACGCTCTTTGAACCAATCACAGTACTTGCTTTAAAGTAGGTATTTCGTCCACTATGTATTATTTAATATTGAAAGTGTAGGTCCGCCATCGTCGCTCACTGTCCGTGCTCTGGGGCGGCTGTCTGGGATTATGTGTCACAAGGTCCATGCCGGGGCGGTCTGCCCGCGCGGCGGCCATCAAAACTCAGACGGCACGCGCGTACTGGTTGCGAGTGGGTCGCTTGAGTGGGAGGGACAGACAACCTTTGTACGCGAGCCTGGAAACGTTCAGCGCCAGCCTGATACGCTACGCATCACGCGTACAGAACTGTGAGAAAAATGTTTTATAGAAGATTTACAATCCAAAATCACTATGCATAGCGATTACCTGACAAGTCCATTTCTTGCCAATAAAAAAGGCAATGAGGTACTGAAACAGTATGGTTTTTGTCCAGCACTACACTTTCCCCAAGTCTTACGTCTCTGTGCGTCATAATCATACGTCAGCCTCACCAAAATCAGCCAATCAGCGATTGGAGTTACGGGCTAACCCGGTCCCGACTTTAGGACTGAATATTAAATAATAAAGAGGGTTTTGGAAAATGTGAAAGTCGTCACAAGTCATTTTCGAAAGCATGCCGCCACACTTGGCTATCTCAACTCGAAAACCTAATAATGTTAAGCGTGAACTATTCCCTTAAAGGAATATAGCACCTTGGGAAAAAAAGTTATTGTATAGAATGATGGAGAAGAATTGCCCTGATTACGGTCCTGGCATTCATTTTTGCGAAAAAAGACAGAATTTTTGTAATTGAAAAAGTAATATTGTTACATGTGACGGTCACACCAATCTTGCGTCACCAAACGGTTGGTCCGTCACAAGGAGGCAGTCGGAAAACGGCAAACTTTGCGCACGCAGTGACAGCTGCAGTGCCGCACCGCACGATGGGCTGCACCGAGAAGGCGTGAAAAAAAAAACCGGGGCCGGGGAAACTTTAGGCGGGTCGACCGGCGCTCGCTCGCGCCGGGAAGGGGACGGGGCACGATACGTGAACCACTAGTGGCCGAGCGCCTGACCGACCTGTCTGGTTGGCGGTCGGGGCGGACGCAAGGTAACTGAAAATTACTGGGCGGACGGTTCAAAAGCGGAAGTGCGGTGGCAATACAGTGGAGTATCTTACTGATGACGTATGCGAAACGTCACGGGATTTGTGACGTTGAAATATGACCACATCATGTGACCAACGGTTTTTTGCGTTTGGAAACTCAGCAACGTAGTCGCCTTTGAGGGGAAAATTTCGGATTTGGGCGGTTTCTCAGCACACCCGACAATCT
The DNA here is from genome assembly GCA_014673585.1 of Semibalanus balanoides. Taxonomy (NCBI): domain Eukaryota; kingdom Metazoa; phylum Arthropoda; class Thecostraca; order Balanomorpha; family Balanidae; genus Semibalanus; species Semibalanus balanoides. The sequence continues at coordinate 23,291 of VOPJ01002012.1, forward strand.
GGCTATCTCAGTTAAAAACTAATGTTAAAGGTGCTATATTCCCTTTAATTTAGAGTGTGTTCAGGAGACTTCAGACAAAGGAGGATTTGCAAGACGACTCAGTGAGTGTCGACGGAAATAAATGTTTCTTAATACAAATATATGACAAAATAAAAAATACCCTAAATGATCAACGTAACGTGTAATAATTACACATTTATTTCGTAGATACAAAGTGACAATCTGATCTCGGGCGCGATATAGCCTTCGTTGTTGGCGCGCCCATAAAAAACAATCATCATCATCATCATGACAATCTGATCTAGAAATTCAGCTCTTATATTTTATTTTGAAGTAAATGTTTAATTGGTTGATTAACTTGTGATTGACCGAATAAGATGTTCCAGTGGCGATACCCAATAATTGTTAATCCACAGACCATTTCATCCAGCATGTCATGGTGGAATAATTTTGTAGTGTTCTTTGACTTTAAGAGGGTAGATTTGACTACATTTTGATCATTTTGAGACCAAACGTTCTTCTGCAAATAGTCCTTGTTGTCCCTCTTACATTCAGTTCCTATCCTGCATCATCAATAATTTCGGCTGTTGGATGTTCGCTCACCAGGGCCAGTCCGATCATCTGGTGAACTTAGGACAATGGCTAGATTATGGCGCTTCGTGTCGCGAGGCTTTCCCGGAAATGTTCTGCTATACCACACCAACCTGTTTACCAAACCTGCTGGTCATACCACAAGTAGCTGTGTCTAGTACGGCAAGGCTATCTGTGGAAGCACGTACATGGTGACTGAGAGGACTAGTATGACGGCAACACTTACAGGGTGACTGAGAGAGGACTGGGTGACTGAGAGAGGACAGGGTGACTGAGAGAGGACTGGGTGACTGAGAGAGGACAGGGTGACTGAGAGAGGACAGGGTGGCTGAGAAGCAGGACAGGTGGACTGAGGAGGACAGCGCGTGCCTTGAGAGAGGACAGGGACTAGAAGCGACTGGGTGACTGAGAGAGGACAGGGTGACTGAGAGAGGACAGGGTGGCCTGAGAGGGACAGGGTGGCTGAGAGAGGATCAGGGTGGTTCTGACGAGGAGGACAGAGGTGACCTGAGATGAGGACAGGTACTGAGAGAGGACTGGGGACTGAGAGAGGACAGGGGTGACTGAGAGAGAGGACAGAGGTTATGACTTGAGAGAGGACAGGGTGCTGAGAGAGGACAGGGTTGGCTGAGAAGAGAGACAGGGTGACTGAGAGAGGACAGGGTGGCTGAGTAGGCAGCGGTGACTGAGAGAGGACTGGGTGACTGGGGAGAGGAACTGGCGTGACTGGAGAGAGGAATGGGTGCTGAGAGAGGAACAGGGTGACTGAGAGAGACAGGGTGCTGAAGTAGTGACAGCCGGTGACTGAGAGGAGACAGGGTGGCTAACGAGGGACAGGGTGAAATTGAGAGAGGACGGCAATCGAATGATCAGCAGGAGCAGCTATGCTGACTTCCTGATACAGCTATTGACAGACGGAACAGCTGCCGCTGCGTGCTGACTGCTGTGGCACACGGTGGGTTGTCGTCTGTCGGCCTGTATCTGTAGCCAATGTTTGCCTGTATCTGTAGCCAATGTTGGCCTGTATCTGTAGCCAATGTTGGATATTTCGTGCGGCCTGTGTGAATCATAACGGCTCCATTGCCACTGCCACTATAGTCCCCTGCCCCGCCCCGTCCAGCCAGTTGGGCTAGCCGGCCGTTGCACTGCTAATTGGCCTGGCTTTGGCAGCCGTAAAATCGCTATGTCCTGCCCAGCCGCCGGCCCCGGTCGCCGGCTGTCGGGCCTAATTACTTTGATCAGGCCCGCGGCGGCTGCCAAAGTTATACCCGCTCAACTCTGCGGAGATGGGTCCGGGATTTTTCAGCAGAACCGATCGAACTTTCGTCCTTTTTGCCTGGTTATTAGCAGTCTCTTGGCTGATACCGGCTCATCTGTCTATTGTATAATGTATATGCCTTTTTTCCGCTTTTTGCCGTGCCAACGAACTTGTTAGTTTGTTAGCATGCTTATCGTGTATTGCATCGAGCGTTTCATATGAATTGTTACAATGGATTTAGGAGAGCGAGATAATACTGCACGCCAGCACATTGTTTGTTTTCGGAGAACGGTCCAGCTGAAATGTAGCACCTGCACGCCGGCCGTCCATTTGCCGCCACTGGCCACACTGCATCGTTAAGGCGGCGGCTGCAACAAAGTGGCAACGGTGTATTGGGCCTTAGCGGAGAAAATCCTATTCATTGTCAATGGCTATGCTTTTCTGTTCTACATCGCTGTACAGTCCAGCTAGTTTGCGTGTCAGAGCGCCAGCAACTGGTGCAGATTTGTTGAATATTGAGTACTGATATGGTTTGATCAGCTGATATTGTTATGCCGGGCATGGTTTGATCAGCTGATATTGTTATACCGGGCCGCAGCCTCGCCGGCATCCTGGCAGACCACTGCTGCTCTCCCTTACCTGACCTAACCAGGGGCTGCGCCACCGGGGGGGGGGGGCAGGAGGAGCAGTCGCCTCCTCCCCCTGTCGTCGGGAAGGGGGGCATACGTATGTTTGCCCCCTGTCATTTAATGGGGCCACTCCATGCTTCAAAGAGGCTCCATTTGGGAGGTCCAATCACGGAGACCACATGGGCCCCTGGAAGCCAGAGAGTATGGAATGGAGGGCAAAGGGACCTCTGAAGGCCTGATGAGGCTATTTGGAAGCCAGAGGGGATGTCAGAGGGGCCTACGGAAGTCAGAGGTGGGCACCTGTAGGTCAGAGGGGTCTTTTGGAGGTCAGCAAGACCCCTGAAGGCCAGAGGGGCCCTCTGGAGGTCAGATGGTCTCCTTGAGGCCAGGGGGACGTGCCCCAGAAGTCCAAAAGTGGTTCTGTGGAAGCCAGATGGGAGGTAAGAGGAGCCCTATGGAGGTCAAAGGCCTATTCTCAAATGGAGGCCCCCTCTCAAATGGAGGCCTCCTATATTTCGACTTGCCCCACTGAAAAAAAAAATCCCTGGCGCCGCCCCCTCCCCCGACCTGGCCAGTGCACACTGTGCCTATTGGGGTTAAAACGTGGCCAATAATCGTTTTTTGACATATTCGAAATAGCTTGCTACTTACATTTTCGAGTTCCAAATTGATTGGGCTATAGGAAGTCAATTACTGAGTCAACTTTTTGTCATTCAGTGTTCGATCGGCGATGTCCACAAAGCCCAGAGGTTTATAGATATCGAGTGATGAAACCATTATTCTTACCAAATTCTTCCACAAACCTATTGCTAGGTGCTGTATCGTTTGCTAACAACAAAAACAAAAATTAAAATATTCTTTTGATTCACCGAAACTGCGCACAAATCATTGGTCGGACAACTAAAGTTTATTTTGAAAATTATTATAAAGGGGAAATTTGAGCAAATTTTGAACCTTTACAAAGTGCCAAATATTTCGATTTAAAATGTTGATAGAGTAACAAAAAACGCACAATCAGTATCCACTTCGAACCTGCACTGTATACCATTAACATTCAATATCATGCTGTCGCCGAAAACGTTAGGGCGGCATCACACGTCCGTCAAGATAGTTATTAACTTTTTAGTAAATCTTATGTTCCGGCCCGGCCACCCGTGTCGGCCGCGGACGGTCGGCGCAGGCGGCTGCGATCAGCTGATCTAGGTCGGGTTAATAGCCGGGCATTTCAAACAGAAGAAGAGTACATGACCGGTTAGACACGCCATTTGTCATTGCGTTCTTACAGACCATGCGGTGTCGTTTTCTTTAGGCCTGTAGGGCCAGGCCCCTACAATAATTTTCGCATTTATCATTCAGCTATGCGTGTTATTGAAGAATGCATTACAATATATAAAGCTAGCATTGGTGCCCTACCAATGAATTTAAGAAGCTGACTGTTGATTACAGACCATGTCGCGTGCAAGGAACGAATGCACCAGAGCAGGCGAGGTTTTGATTGCAACGCAGATACACATGGCTTTAGTGTGGGGTCGGATAGTTGGTGCATGTAAATACTGATACCAGTGTTAGTGAAATTTTTCTGTCCTTATTTTATCAACACCCACCCTCTGTCTCTGTATCTGTATTATGTCTTGTCGCGTGCTGCACGCAGTGGAATCCAATGCAACTTACCAATAGCCCTCGCCCCCGATATCAGGAGCGAGGGCATGCATAGTTTCATTAGATTTCACTGCTTGTAGCACCAACAGACAGCACCGATGGTCAATGTTGAAATTGAGCTAAACGGGTGCGCATAACCAAAGCTTTTTAAGAATGCTTTCTACACTAGCTTCCAACAGACGAAAACAAAATATCGACCAAAAAATTGATGTTTTATTCGAATACTGCACTGAAAGGGCTGCTACTAGCCGTTTTCACGAAGGATTTATTTGCCGGGCGCATGTCATCAGGTGTTCATGAGGATGGACAAAACATTTGCACTTACTGTACATTTGTTAAGACTGAACTTTTTTGACGCCGTTATTAACGAGGACTGCTGTCAAACAACTGAGAAAAACTGTTGGAGTGCGCTTGCTATGGGAATTAGGTGTGAGTATAGTCGAATGATTTCAAGCTTTTGAACTGACCGAAACTTGTAAAGAGCACAACTACATGAAATGGTACCAGACTTACTGAAGCACTTTTAAGGCCTCAAAGTTGTTTGAACAGGTGTGGCCGCGCCGCAAGATTCGAGTTGCCTTTTCTTAAGCACACATGCTTCTTCGGTTGATATTGTGGTGTCAAAACAACAACAACCAGACCTCTGATAGTAACCGTGACGATGTCGGTGACGAACCACGAAAAAAGGAAGTATATGGGTTTAACAAATGTGTAAGGACTGTGTTTTATCACAAACAGACGGACTGCGGCTGATCAGAATAAATGGAAAACGCCAATATTATGGGATAATGAAGGCTGAAGAATTTGTAAAGTTGCCCCAAAACGTTTTTCTTCTTCTAAGATTAGTGACCTGACCTGACTATGAGTAATAACACTATCAACATTGACCTTATAGATGGCCCGACATAACTTGATAATTTTGTCACGATACATTAATTAGTTTATGAGTTATTTAATATTGGCCACATCTGAATTCCAATAAGCAGTGCTCATTGTACTTATCTTTTCGAGACGCTTCGAAATATATCACATGTGACCTGGTCAGGCCATTTGCAAAATTTGACCTCGGATGAACGTCAAGGGGAACGTCAACGTCAAGTTCAAAATCAAGTGACCAAGTAGGTCAAGTAGCAAACTATGAGGTACGTTTTGATGAGAGAAATACTTTGGTATCGGTTTCATTGCTTTATCTTCATCATATCGAGAGTATTGACAACAAATTTGCGTGACCTCGGATGACCTCGGATGACCTTACAGGCTAAATTTGGTAAAAAGTTGCAACTGATTCATAAATAAAGGCCCAAGGAAATAATAATTTGACAGAGCCGGTCTGATCTGATGCGTTCCTATTCATAAGGAAGAATGTACTTTACCCATTGACTTATAACGGGGAGTTCACGGAAATTGACCTAACCTCAGGTCATTCGATATAAAAATATGAGATATTGCAAAATGAAGATACTAGGTTTACAATAAATCCTGAAGTATGAACCAATCTGCGAAAAACTACTGACCACTTGGCACAACCACAAAACTTGTAAAAAAAATGTAATTTCAAATGTCCGCGTACTTTTGACCTGATCTGCGTGACTGACCAAAAAGATGACATAAGTCAAAAACTTTACACATTGTGTCAAGGGATGGTGTATCGGACATAATCTGCAAATTTAATGGCGTGAAATATGTAATAGTTCATGAGTTATTGATTTTTGGCCACATCTGAACCCTAATAGGCACAGTGTGCAGTGGTCTGACCTGACTTGGCCTGGCTGACCTAACCTGACCTGACCTGGCATAACTTCACCTGACCTAACCTGACCTGACCTGATATAACTTTACCTGACCTGGCCTGACCTGGCCTGATCTAACTTTACCTGACCCCCTGGTGTGGCTCTGTCGGTCCGGTCTGGGTCGGCAGGTTTATATCTGGTTTGGGGACCTGTGGAGGCTGACCTGTAGTCCCTCCTGTCGGCAGGTATTATGGCGGGCTCGAACCGGTCCGGAGACCTGGCGGACGCGCAGAAGTCGATCCCGGTGGGCACCATCTGCGCCGTGCTCGTCACCAGCTTCGTCTACCTGAGCACCGTGCTGTTGTTCGCGGCCTCCTTCTCGCCGCTCCTACTGCTCGACAAGTGAGGGCAGCTGGAAGGCATGGGGAGAGAGTGGGCCGGCGGGCCGGGGCAGAGAGTGGGACAGCGGGCCGGGGCAGAGATGGGCACTGGGCGGGCATACTGCAGAGGTTCGTAGGTTGTCGACACGAGAGTTAGACTGGGGTCAGGTGGGGACAGTGTAGAGAGAGGCAAGACGCCTCGATTGAAGTTACTGG
>VOPJ01002013.1:0-29750 GCA_014673585.1 Semibalanus balanoides
AAAAACTTGTCTGTTTCAATGAATCGGCCAGCTATTGGCCGGCTAAGTAGCTGGTACCAGTTTCTGCTGAATCGAGTTTGCTCAACCGGATCTCCGCGAACTCTATTCGTCTTAGAACATAGTCTTGCTAGCACAAAACAACTGTATTCCACTTCTGTCACTACAGTCAGATGATACACATCATCTTGATTTGGTCACTGGCTTTGAGCTGATTTCGATTGCTCCAATCTGGATGATGAGGTTTGCATACACATATGCTTGTATGATATATCATTTGACGTTTACCCTTACTCTATAGTCTATGTACTCTAGCTGTGCAGTGAAAATGAAACGTGATCAACCAAATGAGGCGATGTGGTGTTCTTTCAATCTTTCATCACCTTCTAAAATTCAACATACCGATTACCTAATATCAATATCTAATTGAACATGTCACTTCAACAGTCACTTCGAATAAAACAGGATCATGCTATGACTACGCTGGATTGGTCTGTTTGGCCTTCTGAGAGTGCACCTCATGCACTGTGGACTGTTGTGACTCGGGCTCCACCTTGTTAGACGGCCGCGGTGCGTGGAGACCCCAGGGTCTGTCGAAGAGCGTCGTGATCCTCTCCAGGGGCACCGCCTTCGTCTCCGGCACCGTCACGTAGAACACCGTCCAGCCGACCGTTGTGAGTCCACAGAACAGGAAGAAGGCGCCCTGCCGCGTGATGGCCGCGATCAGTGACAGGAACGTCAGCGACACGACCAGGTTGGAGCACCAGTTGACGGAGGTGGTGATAGAGTTGCACGTGCTGCGCGCCCAGAGCGGGTAGATTTCGGCGTTGATGGTCCACGGCATGGCGCCGAGGCCTGGAGAGAACATGGTGATGTACAGGAACATGCCGGCGATGGGCAGCCACGCGTAGTCGGTCGGACACCAGTCGGGCGCCCACGTCAGACCGTCGACTCCTAGTGAGGTGATGTCAGCGCATCGGCCAGTCGCTGCTGACTCGTTGAGTGCGATCAGAGGCACGCACGAGCCGTTGGCGGGGCCGCCAGGGAGGTTCTGGAAGCAGAACCCGCAGGCGTCTAGCTGCTGACAGGCGTCGCAGGTGAGCGCCTGGCAGGCGGCCAGGCCCGGCAGGCTGACGGCGGCGGAGCGGGCAGCACTCAGCTGGAAGCCAGCTCCGAGCAGGACCAGCGCGGCGGCGGAGCCGAGAGTGCTGCTGAGCAGGATCCGCCGGCGTCCAGCGCGCTCCACCAGCGCCAGTCCGCCGAGCTTCGACAGCAGACTCAACACGTTGACGCCTAAGGACAGCCAGATGGCCGTGGACGAGTCGCGGATCCCGGCCATTGTGATGATGCTGGCGCTGTAGTAGATGACGGTGTTGACGCCGGAGAGCTGCTGGAACAGCTGGAGACAGCAGCCGGCGATGAGCGCGCGCCGTACGGGCGGCTCGCGGACGGCCCGCGCCAACACCGACCCGCCGACACCGCAGTTCCCGCCACCGCCGCCAGCTGCTGCGCTCTGACGCAGCGCCTCCTGGATGACGAAATCGCTCTGGATGGCGGCAAACTCGGCGTCCACGTGCGCACCATCGCCGCGAATGCGCCGCAGCACGTCTCGCGCCTGCTCGTCGCGGCCACGCGCCACCAGCGAGCGTGGAGACTCGGGCATGAAGGCGAAACCAACCAGCTGCAGCGTGGCGGGCACCGCGCTGAGGCCGAACATCCACCGCCAGCCCTCGTGGACACTCGACAGCGTGCCGCAGGTCAGCCCGGCGACTACCGTCCCCAGGGTGCCCACGCAGGTCATGGCGGTGACGAGCGTCCCGCGCGCCGCCGCTGGTGCTGCCTCCGAGATGTAGATCGGCACAGTGGTGCTGGACAGACCGATGGCATTGCCTACCAGTAGCCGGCCGACCACCAATGACCACGGACCAGCCGCCAGCGCCATCGCCACAGCTCCAGCCACGAACAGCACGGCGGCGAAGAGGATGACCGGCTTGCGGCCGCAGCGGTCGGCCAGTGGCCCCGCCAGCAGCGCGGCCAGACCAGCGGCGCCCACGGCAGCGGACACAATGGCGCTGTGCCACAGGTCGGTCAGCTGGAAGTCGTCCCGCACCAGCAGCAGCGCGCCGGAGACCACGCCCGTGTCGTAGCCGAACAGCAGGTAGCTGACGGCGCTGAGGAACGTCAGCAGGTAGGTCAGCCCGCCGTGACCGCTGACGTCGGCCGCCGCCGCCGCTGGAGGCGCGCCGGCAGACATCGCTCGCTCTCACCGTTTGTTGTGGCCCAGCAGCCGGCTTCCCCGGTGGTTCGGTTACTGTTGTGTCTTGTGGTGAGTCTGAGGCAGTCACACGACTGCAGAGGGCTGGGTGGCCGGCGCGACTCGCTCTGATCGGCGCCGGGAGATCAGCCGTCCGGTCCCGCACAGTGCGTCGACGAGCCTGTAGGCACAAAGACACTCACGTAGATAAGCGGTCCTTTATATAGGCACAATCCAACCTCTCTGCAGCGTTATATCATCCTACTTATGGTCGTGGAACGCATGAAGGTTCTCATTGTGGTGGACCGTATCTGTTTGGTTTGTGTGGAGTTATTAGCGATTAGACAGACAGTGCTCACGTGATGGGCTCCTGACAGCAAATTACAGCGTTGGCAGAGTGTCATAATTGTTTGTTTTTTGTTATTAGTGGCAAAACAACATAATTTCCAAAACGTGAAGTTCTATCAGTATTATTTCCTTATAAGCCGTTTTCACGACGGATTATTTTGCACGAAATGTTTTAAAATGTTTTAGTTGTAACCGTTTTTACGATGGACTAATTTGCGAGAAATGTTTTAACCTCACCCTATGGTCCCATAGGGCTAGGGTTAAAACATTTTTTCCTCAAATTAATCCATCGTACTAAAACATTTTAAAACATTTTAAAATGTTTTAAAATATTTCGCGCAAAATAATCCATCGTTAAAACGGCTATAGACACTAATTAACCATTCTCCCTTTCTAGAATATTTGATGCGTCGCGTAATAAAATTATCGGAACTGACGATATAACTAACGGATGTCGTTTCAGGCACGTTTCATGTTTATAAATCAAGAGACAGCAGTCCTTCAAATGTTCTGTTGAGTTCAGACTTGTGCCTGTATCCCGAAATTGGATCTGGGATCCAAGTGGATCCCTCGGTATAAAATGCATGAAGATATTGGATCCTAGTGGATCCCTCTTCGTAAAATGCATGATGATCTGGGATCGTTCTGGATCCCTCGGCATAAATTGTTTTAGGATTTGGAATCTCAGTGAATCTCTCATTTAAAACGAGCCTCAGATATTGAAACACAAGATTCAGGGACTGACAAAAAATGTGTGGTCTTTATTTTGCGTATGTAGTATGTACTATGGTGAGTGGTTGGATAAAAGCGCTTGTCCTTATTCTTAAAAATATAAATAAATGCAGGATATAAAACGATCTAAAACGGGCTCGTCTCAGGTCATGTCTGCCTATGTGAGTATGCTATTTGTGGATATCTCACTATTCAAAGCTCTTGTGGAGCTGAACTGTTATCAGATTGTAGATTAGTGGATACTACATTGCTTAGGCACATCATCTCGGTGCGGTGTCTAACTCCGGAATCTTCTGCTCTTCCTCAACATCAATGTGTATATCCTATGACAAAAATGTGTTATTTTTAGGATCACGTCCGCCCGTGAAGTTCTGTCGAACTCTAGAGAGCACTGGGCTTACGATCTGATTCACCTTGGCAAACCTGGGTCCGCGCAATAAGCTTTGCTTAGTGCTGCTCTTGATCCCTGGAATCCATCCAATTGATTTTTTTTACTAAATGATATAAACGCGATATGATGGTTCAGTGTCCCAAGATTCCATTTAAGCTTGGGTGCCAGAGTGGAAAATTTGAGCTAAAAAATACAATTTTTCCATTCCAGAATGGAAAATTATGTAGAAAATGGTACGATATTGATTACTGTTTTGAATATGAAAAACAGAAGTTTTAATTGAAATCATGTATTTTTGTAAGCATTTATTTATGTCAGAATCGATATCACAATTCATAATTTTAGAGTGAAAATTGCACTCCTAAAATGGAGAATGAGAGTGGAAAATTATGCACAGTTGGTTGTCATTTTCCACCAAATTTGATTTTTTTTTGGACACCGTGATAATTTCGTAAATTGCATTTATGCTCGGGTGAGGCTAATAAATCGTTGTCTTTTAATGGCAATGATTTCGTTTAACCACTGAACTCATTGTGTGCATGCGTTTATCAGATATGCTTGTTATTGATTTACTTCACAAGTGCTCTACATGCGCCATTCGTTGAATTATCACCAACAATACGTTATGCGGTTAGATGCGACACCACGGATTTTTGTCAGGGTGAGGGCATATCTAATTTTAGGGGGCCTCCATTTGAGAAGGGGCCTTTGACCTCCATACGACTCATCTCACCTCACCTCTGGCTTCCAAATGGCACCTTCTGGACTTCAGGGGCGCCTCTGAGTTCTGACCTCCATACGATTCATCTGTCCTACAGGGGCCCCTAGTCTCAAGAGGGACGCTCTGAACTCCAGAGGGACGCTCTGAACTCCAGAGGGACGCTCTGAACTCCAGAGGGACGCTCTGGCTTCCAGAGGGACGCTCTGAACTCCAGAGGGTCGCTCTGAACTCCAGAGGGACGCTCTGAACTCCAGAGGGACGTCTTCATGAACTCCAGAGGGTCGCTTCTGACTCCAAGAGGTGACGCTTCTGAAGCTCCAGAGGCCGCTCTGAACTCCAGAGGGACGCTCTGGAACTCCAGAAGGGACGTCTCTAACTCCAAGAGGGACGCTTCTGAACTCCAGAGTGACGCTCTGACTTCAGTAGGACGCCTCTGGCTTACCAGAAGGGACGGCTCTGTAACTCTCAGAGTGGTCGCTCTGACTCCAGAAGGGACGCCTCTGAACTCCAGAGGGTCGCTCTGAAACCCAGAGGGACGCTCTTGAACTCCAGCAGGGTTACGCTCTGAACACCAAGAGGGTCGCTCTGACCCAGATTGGGACTGCTGCTGAACTCCCAGAGGGTCGCTCTGATATCCAGAGAGGGACGGCTCTTGAAACTCCAGGGGAGCGCTCTGAACTACCAGAGGGATCGCTCTGAATTTCAGAGGTCTCTCTGGTCTCCAGAGGGAGTCTTTGGAGCTTCATGGGCTTTTCTGATCTCCGAATTTCCCTCTCTGGCTTCCATATGTCCCCCTCTGGCCTTCAGAGGCACGCTCTGATCTTCATAGGACCCTTTGACTTCCAGGGGCCCCTGTGACTATAAGTAAAGGAATCTTGCCTGTGACCTCCGCGATGGGGCTTGCGAGATAGGGCCTCTTCGAATTATGGAGAGGCCTCCTTAAATGACAGTGGGAAAACATATATGTTTGCCCTCTTGCCCGACGACAGGGGTCAAGTGCCTCTCCTGCCCCCCCCCCTCCCGGTGGCACCGCCCCTTTACGCGGCTCATATTGTGGTGTAAGGCCATGAACGGACATATACACATTGCATAGTCATTATAAATACACGGCAGTGAGTACATATCCGCTGTACAAATTACGAACACTAGAAAAAGGTAGCGTACCTGAGTCCGAGATTCGCGAATCACGAGCGCACTGCGTGCACAGCAGCCGGGGTGGGAGTGAACCGAGCACAGCGGGGTCCGGTGGACAAGTGTGCGGACCGCGGTGGCGACAAGTGTGCGGACCGCGGTGGCGACAAGTGCGTGGCCGCCGAAAAGCGACCTATATCGAACTTCGCTTACCACTCGGTGTTTACCGTGGCGTGCGTGGACAAATGACCAGTATCGTTTCTCCGGACCCGACCAGCGGCAGACCAGACACGTGCCGCCAGACGCACGCGCGAGACCCAGATTACGCCGCTACGCAACTGGAGCAGCTGGTTATGCGTGGGCGGGGTCACGGGCTGGTCTTTGGTTAACCGGATCCTTTTTGCTGATGTATACCACACACGCACACCGACACACACACGACCACACACACCACACACACACAACACACATCACACCACACACACACATCACACACACAGACACAGACACAGACACAGACACAGAACAGACACAGACACAGACACAGACAACAGACACAGACACAGACACAGACCAGACACAGACACAGACACAGACATAAGACACAGACAACAGACACAGACACAGACACAGACAGCAGACACATAGACCAGACACAGACACAGACAGCAGACACAAGACAACAGACACAGACACAGACCAACACAACACAGACACAGAACACAGACACAGACACAGCCCGACACAACACAGACACAGACACAGAACAAGCACACACACACATGGTTTTTCACACATATATAATATATATATATATAACATATATCGAATTATTATATTATTATATTACTATATATATAATATTATATTATTGGGGCTTTAGCAGTCGACGCGCCCTAAAGCCCCAATAAACAAACAAATATATATATATATATATATATATATATATATATATATATATATATATAATAATATATATAATTAAAACTTGCCTACACTTCGTTCAAAATACACCACCAAGCACCGCCGCTACTCGGTAGCGGCTGTGAGACGAGAGAATCTTCCGGTGACTTACGTCTGTCATATCGTCACATGTTTACAGAAGATGTGCAAGATAGTAGTTGTGAACTGAGGCTATTTTGTTATTTCTACCACTCAGTAGCTTCAACAATTTCATTGGCCGATTCCTAATTGGAGTAATATTACTCCTATTATATGAGTCTCATATTATGAGACTCATATGATGAGTTTTAGCTTATTCAGTTTTTAGGGACATGAGCTATCATTTAAATTGAAGAAAAGTAAAGCTAATGAATATCAAGCTAACATGTTTTAGCTAATTTTGAATGACCTTACATGCCCTTCAAAAACCTAACAATTGCATGGGTTCATCTAAGAAGATCAAGAATAACTCAAAGCACCATGATCTTGATTTGTCATAGAATTATCACCGTTAATGCTGGCAGGGAGCTCGTAATGTTAAAGGCTCATTCAAATCAGTATGACGCATAGCTAAATTGCTCTGTTCTGCTGCTAGTGGTCTGTCTGTCTGTCTGTCTGTCTGTCTGTCTGTCTGTCTGTCTTGTTCTGTCTGTCTGTCTGTCGTCTGTCTGTCTGTTTGTCTGGTCTGTTCCTGTCTGTCCTGTCCCTGTCTGTCTGTCTGTTCTGTCTGTCTTGTTCATGTCTGTCTGTCTGTTCTTGTCTGTCTGTCTGTCTGTCTGTCTGTCTGTCTGTCTGTCTGTCTGTCCTGTCCCTGTCTGTCTGTCTGTCATGTTCCTGTGTCACTGTCTCTGGTCTAGTCTCTGTCTGTCTTCTGTCGTGTCTCTTGTACGTCTGTCTCTGTCTGTCTCTGTCTGTCTCTGTGTCTCTGTCTGTCTCTGTCTGTCCTTCTGTCTGTCTCTGTCTGTCTCTTGTCTTGTCTTTCTGTCTGTCTCTGTCTGTCCTCTGTCCTGTCTCTGTCTGTCTCTGTCTGTCTCTATCCTGTTCTCTGTCTGTTCTTCGTCTGTCTCTGTCTGTCTCGTCTTCTTGTCCGTCTCCTGTCTGTCTCGTGTCTGTCTCTAGTCTGTCTCTGAGTCTGTCTTGTCTGTCTCTGTCTGTCTCTGTCTGTCTCTGTCTGTCTCTGTCTCTGTCTCTGCTGTCTCTGGTCTGTCTCTGTTCTTGGTCTCTGTCTTGTCTTTTTGCTGTCTTCTGTCTGTCCCTCCTGGTCTGTCTCCTGTCTGTCGTCTGTCTCGATCTCTGTCTGTCTCTCTTGTCTGTCTCTGGTCTGTCTTCTGTCTGTCTCTGGTCTGTCTCTGGGTCTGTCTCTGTCCTGTTCTGTCTTGTCTCTGATTTCTGTCTCTGTCTGTCTCTGTCTGTCCTGTCTGTCTCTGTTCCTGTCTTGTCTGTCTCGTGTCCTGTCTCTTGTTCTGTCTCTGTCTGTCCTCTGTCTGTCTCTGTCTGTCTCTGTCTGTCTCTCTGGTCCTTGTCGTCTGTTCTGTCTCTGTCTAGTCGCTCTTTGTCTTGTCTCTTTATCTGTCTCTGTCGTCTTCTGTCTGATCTCTGTCTGTCTCTGTCTGTCTTCTCTGTCTGTCTCTGTCTGTTTCTCTGTCTGTCTCTGTCTGTCTCTGTCCTGTCTTTCTGTCTGTCTCTTGTCTGTGCTCTGTGTCTGTCTCTGGTTCTGTTTGTCCTGTTTGTTCTGTTTGTCTGTCTCTGTCAGGTCTTCAGTCTGTCATCGTCAGTCCTGTCATGTCTGTCTAGTCTGTCAGTCTAAGACGGGCTCTCTCAGGTCATGTCTGTCCTAGTGAAGTAGCTATTCTGTTGGATATATTCTCGACTATTCAAGCTCTTGTGGGCTGAACTGTTATCAATTGTAGATTAGTGGATTATACATTGCTTAGGCCTGCATCTCGGTGCGGTGTTACTCCAAATCTCTGCCTTCGTTCACATCAATTGTTTTTTATCTATGACATAAAATGGTGTTATTTTGTAGGGATCTACAGTCCGCCTAGTCTGTTCTGTCTGTCAGTCTTGTTCAGTCTGCCCTCGGTCTGGTCGGTCTGTCCGTCGTGTCGGTGCGGTCGGTGGTCCGGTCGGTCGGTACGGTTCGGTCGGTCGGTTTCGGTCTGGTCGTCGGTCGGCGGTCGGTCGTCGGTTTTCTTTGTTCGGTTCCGGTCTGGTTTCGGTTCGGTCCGGTCTGGTCGGTCGGTCGGTCGGTCGTCGAGTCGGTCGGTCGGTCGGGACTCGGTCGGTCGGTCGGTCGTCGGTCGGTCCGGTCGGTCGGTCGGTCGGTCGGTCTGGTCGGTCGGTCGGTCGGTCGGTCGGTCGGTCGGTCGGTCGGTCGGTCGGTCGGTCGGTCGGTCGGTGGCGCAGGGTCTGTAATATCCATTTCGCTAAATTCGTTCATGCCAGTAGGTTCCTTCTAAAGTTATCGCGGGAAATTAGGGTCATAAGCGGTCTGCCGTTCACAGTAAATGTCCCGTCTGCTGTCCGCAGTGGATTTTATATCACTAAATGTCCCGTCTGCTGTGTGAAGTGTATTGTATTTCACTTAACCCGCGCCGGGCCGTTGCTCGGCGCCACCTTCCTCGGGCCGGGGGAGGGGGGCGGGGCGTTTTTGACGCCTTTTAACTCGGCTGCTATGGGACCTACACATTAACCAAACACACCGTTCGAGAGCTCGTCAAAGGTGATTTGGAAACTTCTTCAGTATTTTTTTTTTAATGTCAATATTAGGGTCACCAGAGGTCATCAAAGGCCAGATTATCCAGATTAAGGACTTTGCTCCAGATACCCCCAATTATCTCGGAAACTAACCGGCAATGCTGTCAGGGAGCTAGCTCCTAATGTTAAAGGCGCATACAAATCAGTAACAGTATCCTAGGAGCGAACGGAAAACAGCAATCGAAGGCTATTAAAATTTGCAATCGCCAACTGGTCCTCAAATTTGAACTCAGATCAATAGTTAGGGCTCCAGAGGTCATCGAAAGTAAAAATTTACTTTTTTCCAAACTGTTTCCAAGAATATCTGTTTACTTCATTAAGATACGGAAGTAAGTGTGACACCATCGTGTTTGTCTCGTCAAGGCACTTTGAATCATGTATACGATTACCAGGTTTGGTCAACCTAGAAATGTGACCTCAGGTCAAGGTCAAGTGGTGATCCAATAAGGTCATTGGGATACGCGTCTCGACGAGAAAAACACATTGGTGCTGTTGTCACTGATCTATCTTGATTTTATCGAGAGTTATTGACAAAAAGGTGTTGATGACCTCGGATGACCTCGGCTGACCCTGTAGGGATATCAGAACTAAGACTGCGCCTTGGTCTTCAAGAATGGCCTATGATCACATGATGCTGATAAGGAATTGGGCTGATATCATGCGCATCCTCAGTATGGAAAGCATTTGAATATTTTCCCATTGACTTATAATGGAGAGTTCAAGAAATTGACCTGACCTTAGGTCGCCGATCTATAAATTTCCGAGATATACAAACTGTAGGTAGTAATACTCTCATGAAATACTGTAAGCACGAAACCGATCGGCCGAAAGCTGTGGCTTTGGTAGGAACGCAAACTTTTTTGGAGGTGGGGTCACATGACTGTAGGGTGTCCCAAAAAACATATTTTTTTTGTCCGTGCAAGCTGTCCACCCAAAACAGGGTGCTCTTTTACACAAATAATATGCTGACCAAGTTTTTTGTCCTCTTTTGAAGTTTGGACCCCCGGGCCTTCAAAAGTCAGTGACCCTTATGTAAAAGGTAAAATCATAGTCGTCGCACAGACCTTGGCTTGTGCTCATTTGAAAGCTCTTGCTGAGTAGATTACACATTTGTTCAGTCGAAATGCTCTAGATTTAATAGTTTTCGTTGTAAGAGTCACAAACCTCTGCAAAAGCACGTTTTAGGGTACCTACAATACACTAAAGCTTGGTTTTGGTAGAGGTTTATGACTCATAAAACGAAAACTATAAAATCTAGAGCGTTTTGCTTTTTACGAGTGTATTCTACTTAACAAGAGCTTTCAAATGAGCACAAGCTGAGGTCTGTACGACGACTTTGATTTTTGACCTTTTACATAGGGGTCACTGACTTTTGGAGGCCCGGGGAACCAAACTTCAAAGGAGGGATACAAAAATTGGTCAGCATACTCTTTGTGTAAGGGAGCACCCCGTTTTGGGTGGACAGTTTGCACGGCAAAACATTTTTTGGGGGGACACGCAGGGGGGTGTCATCCCTTCAGAGTGCATTGGTCAATGAATACTTGTGACATCAGAGGTGTGGCACACTTTCTTGAGGCACAGGGTTACCAATCTAGGGACTTTATCTAAAATATAAAGACTTTCTTGTCAGTTCCTAGAGGAAGTTTAGAGAGTTTAATATATTTTAGAGAGTTCTAGGATGTTCTAGAGACCTTCTGGATATCTAGAGTTTTGATCATCAGTCTATATCTGTAACTACTTTGTCGCTGCTAATTAAAGGGAATAGTTCACCTTGAAAAAAAAAAAGAAAAAACGAGAGAAAAGTTCGAAATGATAAGAAAGCAAGAATTAAGAAGTACATGATTACTGAGTAAGTCAAAAAACTAATATGTTTAACGCGGAAAAAGCAATCTTTAATAATGGTCAATTATTGTATAATTAATATTTTTCCTCCCAAAGTAATGCAAATCAGCTGGCGAGAAGCACGCAACGTCATTGATTAGAAGGGATACGTTGTCGTATACCATGTCGTACGCCCAAACTTGTTGAATGATGCCGAAAAATACAACGCTTTGTGGCTGAAAACCATTCCACAGTACTATGCCTTTAATAGCGTACGTCAATCTCACTATTAATTAGATTTAACTATGAAGTGAGTGTCCGCCATCGTTCCCTCACTTTAAGCGCATGTGACCTTAGTTGTCGGCCCGCCCTTACCCTTAAAACCCCAATCATCATCATTCGTCGCCACTGTCCGTGCTATGCTTCTGGGGACTGTCTGGTATAAGT
Organism: Semibalanus balanoides; assembly: GCA_014673585.1. Classification (NCBI taxonomy): domain Eukaryota; kingdom Metazoa; phylum Arthropoda; class Thecostraca; order Balanomorpha; family Balanidae; genus Semibalanus; species Semibalanus balanoides. The sequence continues at coordinate 11,542 of VOPJ01002013.1, forward strand.
GTCACAGGTCATGCCGATGCGCTGCGCCGCGTGCGAGTCAATCAAACAGCGGCACGCGCGTACTTGGGCGATTGGGCAGTGCAGTGGGAGGACAGTCAACCATTGTAGCGCGAGCCTGGAACGTTCAGGCCAGCGCCTTGAACGCTAACGCACACGCTACAGAAACGTTGTTTATAAATGTTTTATTAGAAGATAAACGATCAAAATCATCTATGCATGCATTACCTGCCTGAACCAAAGTCATTCTTGCAAGTATAAATTAAAAAGAAGGAGTACTGAACAGATGTTTTGTCCAGAGCACTTACATTTCCCCAAGTCTACGTCATCTGTGCGTCATAATCATACGTCAGCTCAGCCAAAGATCAGCCATCAGCGATTGGATGTTACCGAGTATTACCCTGGGGTCCCGACTTTTAGGAACTGAATATTAAATAAATTAAGAGGTTTCTTGGGAAGAAAATGTGAAAGCGTCAACAAGTATGTTCGAGCATGCGCCACAACTTGGCTTATGCTCAACTCAAAACCTTAAGTTTAAAGGTGAACTATTCCCTTTAAGCACATGGTACAGATGGAGGACAAAACTAATGCTGTTCGCATAGGCAAATAGTTGCTCTACCGAATGGTTTTTGTTGCAGTGCTTTATCTCCTCTCGCCATAGAAAATAATCCTAAAATAATAGTGCATAAAGCATGTACGTTAGTTATGCGCCCCTAGAGCCCTAATACTTGTGACGTCACAAGTATACGTTCACAGAGCGCGTACATTACCGAGACTCTACCTTTAAGGGCCTTGGGGACACCTAATGATCTGCCTGGCAGTAACCTACCTGACATGACCGAAAATGTCAAAATTAAGCGAAGAGCTGTTACAAAAGATGAACAGAACAGGGAACTGCAAAATTTGCGCGCCAGCCCGCCATTTTCCCGATATTAGAAAACCCTGAGGGGGCCGTCTAACCCCCTTCAGCCCGGCCCGGGTTAATGTCCCTGGTCTGCTGTCCGCAGTATGTCACTAAATGTCCCGTCTGCTGTCCGCAGTGTATTGTATGTCACTAAATGTCCCTGGATTGCTGTCCGCAGTGTATTGTATGTCACTTAATGTCCCGTCTGCTGTGTGCAGTGTATTGTATGTCACTAAATGTCCCTGGTCTGCTGTGTGCAGTGTATTGTTTGTCCCTAAATGTCCCTGGTCTGCTGTGTGCAGTGTATTGTATGTCACTAAATGTCCCTGGTCTGCTGTGTGCAGTGTATTGTATGTCACTAATTACTGTCCCTAGTCTGCTGTGTGCAGTGTATTGTACGTCACTAACTGTCCCTGGTCTGCTGTCCGCAGTGTCCTCTGCCGAGTGGAGGAGGTCGGCTGGCCGTCTGTGTACGCCTTCTGTCTGGACCGTCTGCGTGCCGTCCGTCAGGATCTGACCGTCCAGCAGGCCGGCGGACCGCAGGCGCTGGCCGTCCTCAGACGCTGCGCTCTGTTCCACCTGTACGCTGACTACAGGTCAGTCCACCGGTCCTGAGACGCTGCGCTCTGTTCCACCTGTACGCTGACTACAGGTCAGTCCACCGGTCCTGAGACGCTGCGCTCTGTTCCATCTGTACACCTGACTACCAGGTCATTTCCACCGGTCCTGAGACGCTGCGCTCTGTTCCATCTGTACGCTGACTACAGGTCAGTCCACCGGTTGAGCGGCGCGCAGCTGAATGAATCTGTCTTACAACTCACTGAGACATCGAGTACCATTTGGGTACATTTTTTAATGCTTCAATATGAAGCTGTTACATTTTGTTGTTGATTATTTTTCAACGGGAATGTATTAATTACAAACTAGGAAGCAGTAGGAATATTTCGCTATGTGGTAGTTAGGGTAGTCATTTGATGTCGAGTCCATTTTGATGCTCACGGGTTGCCTCTGTATCCCCCTGAAATAGCCCCAGTTCCACGTGCTAACCCTCTGTGGCGTTCTCCGTTTGTCAGGTCTCGTGACTGTTCGCCGGACATTTTCGACCGCCACATCAACTCCCGCCACCTGCAGGAGAGTCTCCTTGGCGTGCTGCGACTGCAGGCTCTGGATGCTGACGACGGGAACAGGGCCGGCGACAGAGGCGAGCTCGCTGAACGGTTCGAGGCGGTCCACCTGCTGGTCAGTCTGCCGCACGGACGGGAGATGACTGCTGCCTGGCTGCGGCCACACACTAGGTGAGATGTGAGAGGCGGGGTGGGATGGTGAGCGACTGGTGTTAGAGCGGAGCTGGTTAGCGATGTTCTGCACCGGGTAGGTGCTGCTTTTTTCAAATATGATGCGTGCGTCTTGCTGTTTTTTTTTTCTCTGAATGAGTGAAGGACAAACTGTAGGTTATAGTGTCCCTTAGTAGATGCTGATAATGCATTTCTTGTTAGGGATTTGGAGCTGGCCCTGGATTTCCGAAGAGCATGGGAGTCGGGTAACTTCGTGCGAGCTTCGCGGCTGGCCCGCGAGATGTCACCACTGCTGCAGCTGGCGGTGTATCGACAGCTCTCCGGCCTCAGGCAGTAAGTTATAAAATCGTATCTCCAGTCGGGGAGGTCATGGCGAGACCAGACACTATATACCGAACGAAGATACGATGTGAGATCAACCCTAAATGACGTCATAAGCGCCGGTAGCTTTATGGAAGTGCAGTGGCTATGGCCCACCAATTCAGTTCGAATTTGATTGATTTAGGCCGTACGATATTTACAAACGATTTAATGGCGACAGATTGCTGTGAATAGCGTCATAACCATTTTATTTTCTATCTAGGTTGCACTGATACGCTAAAATGGCATGACGACGTTTCAGATCTATGACATCAGCTTGAAGTCATTCCTCAGACTGCTTAACTTAACTTGCAGTTTCATCATACATGTGTGCAACATGTCTGGTTGGCAGATTCATTAGCGAAACTTTTACGACATAATACGCTTTGAACGAGCCATCGCACCTCACGTGTGGCGTGGTGCCACTGTGAATGATAGCCGGGCAACGTGGGCGCTACGGGCCTCGATCTGGCGACTTAGTTTAAACTTAATATGCTCAGCTTCCCCGATTCGGGTAACTTGTTAAATATTGATGCGTGTGGCCTGCTACACATGCATATTCTTACCGTCCGCCGAAGATGCGAAACATCACACTGCAGTGTGTCCCGTGATCATTTCCACGGACAGGCCACCTCCGGTGGGGAAGCAAGGCGTTGGTGGGGCGCTTTATTACCTCACCGGAAGAAATTGCTGAGGCGTCTGGCCAGGGGGCGCGGGATCATGCAAACCCCCCCGAGCAAAAATAAATTTGCACTAGATATGATCGTATTATCTGACGACCCGACTCCCACCCCCTTGTCAGCAACATATGGCTGACGAACAAAATTATATCTTTTCCGACGTGCCCCCCCCCCTTCCGATAAAATCCTGGCTACGTGCCTGCCTCTGGCGAGGTGCCTGCCGTACCGTCACATACCTTAATACTGATCTAATCACTTGCTTACTCAATCACTACTAACCTGATGTCTCACCAGCAGTCTACCGTGCGTCCCCCGTTCACAGTTGGCACTGCTCTGTANCCCCCGTTCACAGTTGGCACTGCTCTGTACGTTACGCCTCAGCTGCTCCTCGAGCCTTGCGACCCTCGAGCTCATCGACAAACATCGCTGAAAAACTACCTTATAGGTACCAGCATCCCACCTACGTCTACGTACGGTTACGATCAAAGGGGCAGCGTGGTGAAGCTCAGCCTGGCGTACAGTCCTAATGTCCTATTGCAATTTTAGTTGTAAAACTGTAACTGTAAAATTGTATATGCCTGTTCTGGTCAAAATCGGTGACATGACGATGTGGTATATGATACCACATTTAGCTGCAGCTGACCAATACTGGTACAAGGAGAATATCGTCGTTCAGACAGCATGCTATGTCCAAATGCATTTGCACTGTACTCCAGTCTCATTGCTGGACATGTTCACACCCGGCTGGGGTCGCACACCCGACTGGGGACTTCCGACTGGGGTCGCGTCGCTCGTCGATGTGTTGTGGTCCCCTGGCTACGTGCTGTTCACACCTGTGGACAGGGGTCGCGTCGCTCGTCGATGTGTTCCGGTCCCCTGGCTGCGCTCCGTGCTGTTAGTCAATTCTGTATTCATCTTCCTCATTATCATCATCAACAAGTTTATTATACTTCAACATATTCGTTCAGTACACATAATTCGACTTGGCGCAAAAGCTTAGAAGCTCTCTCTCAAGGCCGCCGCTCGTCAACACACCATATACATCATCAGAAGAATAACACCACCCGTCCGCCCGCTATCACCGGTTACATTTGCGTGCAGCCAGCCCGATCAAACAACCGCGCGCCCCGCCGGAGGCCTGTGTGTGACATTTTCCCTCTCCATTCACCTGCTGGACGACACGGCAGTTAGACGTTACGATGAATCCCATTGCGTCCAGTACTAAACGTTTAGATGGCGCGCAGCATTCGCCATATCTGTCACGATTTCTCGCTATTCTGCTCGCTTGACTAAGAGGGGGGGGGGTCACGAGAGGTCGGTAGTTGCAAAAGTAATGGTAAGTGCAAACTAGTGGCGAGTCAGATCATCGCTTATATATCCTAATTCCTATCAATCAGTGTGTTACAAACCATCCACTTGTACGTAGTGGCTATTATTGTTCTTACGTCAATTACAAAGCACATTTTAGAGTTTCGCTTGCGGGTGCATACAAGTATACAGTATACGCTGAACAGACAAAGTGATGATGGAAGACACACTGCATACAAATATACGCTAAAATAAATCCTGTGATAAAACCAAAGCACTTCATAAAAGTATATACGTAAGTTTAGGTACATTACATCACAGTAAAAAGTGATCAAAATAAACTGTGGAAGCTTCTCCAATATTGGACCATAAACACACAAGGTAAACTCATTTTATATGTTAAAGTATTAATATAAGGATGCATTCTGATAAACACAGCGTAGGTATACTCTAACCTGCCATTGGCTGAGGGGGACCCTCCCCCTTAGGGATTTTGCAATAGCTCAAAAACGAACAGCGCTATCAACGCGAATCTTCGGGTGTCTTCTTCTGCATCAATTTGACGTCATTTGTGCAAATATGAAGCAATGTCGTCGAAACACTTCTAGTGATATCAAATTTAGTGACGCCACTACACACGAGTTTGACGCAAAAATCAGCTAAACTTGAACAAGCCGTACATAGGGCCAACGGCCATCTATAAAGCAAAGTGCAATAAAAAGTCAAAAGGTAGAAAATGACCAGGGCTAGAAAATGGCTATCTCTGATTTGCTAAACTTATTAAACTTATGTTCATGTTATGTATAACAAATATCGTAAAAAATCAAAAAAAAAATCGTCTATAAGCCTTTTTCAGTGGAGTTACTATTAACTTAACTCCACTGGACTCCACTGGCCAAAAATATATTTCGGATTTTTCTCTCGATATTTTTGACATAACATGAGCATACGTTTATACCTCTCCCCACCAATAATTTCCTTAAACCAAAAATATGTTTTTTTCTTAACTTCAACTGTCCCATTCTTGCGATATTTGATGTTTCGTTTCCTCATCTACGGCTTAGTCTACATAATATTTCTGACATGAGAAACAGTGCGGTGGTACAGTGTAATGTCGTGCACGGTGCGGACTGCGGTGCGATGCGTGATATGCGTTGACCGGTGAGCTGTCGCCTCCCCTCTCCCCTCCCCCGGCGCGCTGCCGCGGATGTTGTCATCGGGTTCAAAGGTGTTCATCAATCAAGAGAGAATCGGAAGTTCATCAATGGCGTCGATATTTCAACACCATAAAGATGATTAACTCTCGGGGGAAAAGATTATCAGCTATTTCCGAAGGATCTGTTTATGATTCAGACTGCGGTGCGATGTGTGATATGCGTTGACCGGTGAGCTGTCGCCTCCCCGCTGCCGCGGATGTTGTCATCGGGTTCAAAGGTGCTCACTAGTCAAAAGGAGAATCGGAAGCTCACCAATGGGCAATGGCGTCGATATTTCAACACCAGAAAGGAGATTAACTCTCGAGGAGAAAGATTATCAGCCATTTCCGAAGGCTCTGCTTAGGCTGTCCCGCATACCGCAAACACTTGAGCGCTGCGGCACAGTTTGTACTCCTTTCTGCCTCCGGCTGACCTCAGGCTGCCTCCGGCTGCCTCCGAACTGATTGTATTGCCAGTATTTGGTCATAATTATACGGCGTCGCTGTGGGGCGGCTATCAGACCGCGGTGCTTGACTTCGCTGTGCTCACGCCACGCCCACACGACCTAGCTGGGCGATATCGCCGCCTGGATAGCCACTATCGGCCGCACGGCGGACGCTTGCAGCAGCCGCCCTAACGGCGCGACCAGCAGAATCTGAGGCCTGCGCGTAGCTGAATCCAACAGCCGCCCTGACGGCGCGACTAGCAGCAGTCTGAAGGCCGCGCTGAGCATGATCCGCAACAGCTCGCCCACGGCGCTACAGCAGATCTGAGGCTGCGCTAGCCGATTCCCAACAGCCGCCCTGACGGCGCGACAGCAGATCTGAGGCCGCGCTAGCTGATCCCAACAGCGGCCCTGACGGCGCGACAGCAGATCTGAGGCCGCGCTAGCTGATCCCAACAGCCTGCCCTGACGGCGCGACAGCAGATCTGAGGCCGCGCTAGCTGATCCCAACAGCCGCCCTGACGGCGCGACAGCAGATCTGAGGCTGCGTTAGCCGATCCCAACAGCCGCCCTGACGCCCCGCTCGCTGACCGCCCTGATCGCCCCGCGAGCACAGGACCGCCCTGACACACCGCCCCGCTCGCTGGACCGCTCTGACACCCCGCGCACAGACCGCCCTGACACACCGCGCGCTGGCCGCCCCTGATGACCTCCCACAATCGCCCTCATAGCGTTCCTGCTAGCCCTCCTGACGCAGTCTTGACCCTACGCTAGCAGACAGCTAGTTAGACCCCCAGCCCAACTTTTGTTACTTTTAGTTGACTTCCCATCTTTGGATATTTTAACCCTTTCGGTTTGGTTTTGCATTTGCTTAGTTATTCAGTGAAACGTCCTTGTTGGTCGTGAACCGAGTGGGTGGTTTTATCTCTTAACCCGCCATTGGCTGGGGGGGGGGCGAAAAACGCCCCCCCCCCTCAGGGATTTGCACAATAGCTCACAAACGAACAGCGCTATCAACGCCAAACTTATGGTACCTTATCCTACATCAATTTGGCATCTTCATTGCAAATTAAAAAACGTCGAAATTTTTCGAGTTATATCGAATTTAGTGACGTCACTACACACCACTTTGGCGCAAATATCAGCTAAGCTCTAACAGGTGTAATATGCCATTCCTTAAGCAAAATGCAATTCAAAAACGTCAAAAGATAGCAAATTGCACGGGGTAGAAAATGTCCATCTCGGATTTTTAAAACTTTTGAATTTTGACCCCCCATTTTTTGTGAAAAAATGCCCACAAAATCGACATTTTTTAAACCGGAAGATATGTAAGAGAACCACATATGTACACTACCCAAACCGAATTTCAAAGCCATATCTCTATTTTTGAATCACTGATTGCTCCCCAAGTATGATTACCGTTGGTTTATCAGTGTACGTGAACGTTATAGAGTACGTTTGGGTGCTTTATCGACTAGATACATACAATAAATGGCCACCGGTGACTGTGTTTGGATAGGATGACATCATATGGAATTATATATATCGCATTTTCTCGCTTCAGTATATTTTAGTATATTTCCGAATTTGTGAGCCTTCTATATGACCTGCCCTTGTGACCTTATATCTAGGGTCAGAGTTCTGCTTAATGGCTGTGCTGGTATTAAGAGTCGGAATTATTGTTAATGATTAACAGCCTAAGACAATGTGTTGCATGATCTCGTTGCAAATTGTAGTTGACTCTGATTTGACCTTTTGACCTTGACCTTTGCTTACATATTTCACTTGTTGCTTATGCCAGAGAATGCACTATACAGTTTTAGAGCACTTTGTGCCGATTTTTGTCTCGATATAGCGGCTTTGAATGGTGAAGCATGGCTCAAAAACTAAAATACTACCAGTTATGACCTTTTGACGCGTGAGTACTTGTGAACCTACATATGAGTGACCCTTGATTACTATGAGCAGAGTTTCGAGGAACGCTTAAGTGTGGATCATCGTGTGAGAAGCTTTTCGAATTGCGCTGCGCGTCTCGCTGTGCGATTTGATTTGGTTCGCGAATTAACGATGGACGTTTTTCGACCGCCCCCCCCCCAGGCCAATGGGCGTTGCGGTCTAGAGTACTCCGAGCTGTCTTCCATCAGGTAGTAGTGCTCGTTATGTAAGATGTCCTACGTGGGTTCGCGATGTGTGACGAGGGTTTGAACTCTTCGTACCATGGCGGATTGGCTTGGCGTACCTCTCGCCGAGACGCCATTGGCTCGGGTGAGCGGGGGCGAAGAACGACGTCGCCCCCTCTTTAGAAGCTCCGCGAGCCAATTAATCGCAGCGAGACATAACACGGCGATGACCTGCGGAGCGTGTATATCGAGAAGCTTGCTAGCTCAACGAGGATCACTCTTAAAGCGTGACTTGCGGTCTGTAGCAACAGCTGAGATAATATTATATGCGTAATGCTTGTGAGTGTGTCGGAAGAGTCACTCAAGTCATGGTCAAAGGTGAGTTCGTTGAGTAGTTAGTTTTTATAATATGTTTTCGGATAGTGCGCTCATGTGATGGATGATACTCTTACCATCCAAAGGCGCTTGAGCGCGTAATGTTGAGACGAAAAAATCGCACAAAGTGCTTTAAAATGTATAGTCATTCTCGTATAAGCCAAAGGTTGTGCAAATGGGTAATAGCGGTAAAGGTCATAGAGGTCAGTGTTAAAAGGAGTCGAGGTCACTGAATTTGCAAAGAGATCATGCGACACATTTTGTAAGACTGGTACGTGGATTAGGTTTGATGCTGACACATAATCTCTGCATTTATAGGCGAGGCACCCATCTGCAGGATTCTGACCTCGATGAGAAGGTCAAGGTGCAGTATTTAAGAAGGTCAAATTTGAAATATATACGAGGAGATATAAACTATTATGAAAAGCGTTATTATATAATTCCAGTTTTGAGTGCCTCACAGCAACAGCAGATGTCACTATTTTATTTGTACTGGTATTCCTGGTCGATATAAAGAGCACAAAATAGCGTAAGCTTTAATATAGAGGGGTGACGTCTATGAGGTAACATATGTCTTTTGGGGAGCAATGTGATTCAAAAATAGAGGTGATATGGTTTTGAAACTTCGCGCGTTGGGGTGGATGTCTAACAACAATGCTGGGTTCCATTACTAGAACCGTGAGATGTGTTCTGAGTTTGTGCGTTATAGACCAAAGTATATGTATCTTTTGTGGCTTTTTTTTTGGGGGGGGGGATTCCGAATAATCAATGTTTCGACGATCGCTCGCCAATTATCGTGAGGTAGCGCATTCTACCTGCGCATCTATCGGTGGACAGATATTGTTGTGCTTAGTATGTCTGGACGGTGTTGGATCTGTTGAGAGCCCATTTTGTTATGTCTTGTATAGAATTTGTTCTTCATGTTTCATGGTTGACAGCCTGGTTAGCAGCTTAGCTGTGAATGATTTTGCGCAAAGAGTTTGGCGCTGTTTGGTAGTGACGCTCATCTAAATTTGTCGGTGTTGATATTACTTAAAAAAGAAATTCGGCACGGATTACAGAATTAGAAAAAACTATTGAACGGACGCGCCTAAATTGAGACGTTAGATGAAGGATATGTAGCAGGTGCCTGAAGTTTGGCGTTGTATTGAAGTCGCTTGGTGTTGTTTGTATGAGGGCTATTTAGATGGAGTTATGTCCCGTGAGGGACGTTGGATAGGTAGGGAGGGGACGTTTTTCGCCCCCCCAGCCAATGGCTGGTTAAGCGTTCTTTCCTCGTGTAAGATAACACTTCAAAGTCTCGCTTTGAGTTAAATACTGGTTCGGGGCTGGCCACAGCCCCCCCCCCCTCCCGAACGGATTTGTCGCATGGCTCGCGCCCGCCGGAACACGTGTGACGTCACGCAGGTGACTTATCCGAGATAGGTGTTGTCAGACGCCATTTTGATCCGGTGACGGTGGACACCAGTGCTGACCGCGCTCCCACCGCCACCTCGACTACCTCCAATATTGCGCTGTGCAGATGTGGATGTATGCTGCTTTTAAAGCGCATTCGAGCAGTATGGTGCAATATGATGTCGTTTTTCCTCGGCAATCATTGACGTTGAAAACGACATCTGCCACTACTATAGCTCCTGTTATTGTTTGTTTTTTGTTTTAGTCCAGTGTATATTTTATTATGGCATAAACCAGTCTGGTGTTTTCGCCCATAAAGCGACCGGAGGTGTATACTTGTCTGGGCGGGGCTTATTTAAGTTTGGCCCTACATTTTTAAGTCGGTTTTATATTACAGTAGATACAACCTTATATTCCGCGTTTAATAGTGTGATTGGCCTCCATCCCTTTTATGTGTGATGAGACTTTCGTTTTTTGGAATTATAATTATAATACCCTTCCGATATATGAGGGAAACCCACCGCTTTTTAGTTTCTGTGAACAAAGTGACATATAAAAAGATCTGCTCGATATAAAAAGATCCAACTTCCAACCAGTAACGACGGAAGAACTCGACTGGAAAACCGTTCGACCCTGGGTGTTCCACTTTTTCATTTGAGTTTTAGTGCAAACAATGGAAGTTATTGTGTTGTCTCCTAGTAGTACAGCTGATCTTTGCCCGAGGACTGCACGATGCCTTAGTTACCGGTAGGGTGCCCAGACGGCCTCGATGGAACAGGGGGGGGGTCGACCACTCCACTGTCTGTGGCCCTCCCCCCCCACGCACCCCCCTGCTATCGGTCGCCAGCCCAATAGCGCCAGAAAAACTACGGTGGGTGGCTCTGTGCCGACTAGTGTCGATTAGTCCCACACTCCAGACTTCTCAACACACAGTGACAAGGCGTGGGCGTCAGCATCTTCATCGTCTCAGATTGGCCCAATACTGCCGTCTCAACGCTCTTTACCATAGGCTGGCTTGATTATGGGTTAGGCATCAGCGTTCATTGGCAAAGCTGCTTACAGTGATAAGATTATTCTTATTATTTTGATCTATTCCTGTATGCAAATGCAAATATTCGTTAATTTAAATAGGTTGTGGTTATTATGCAGATAGGAGCATCAGACGTTGTCCTTATCTTCTCATTACCAACCCCTTTACTAAATTTATTTGCTTTAATGGGGTTCGTTTTAGTAAAGGACTCGTTTATAAAAATATGTCAATTATCACCCGTTAAATAGTTTGACTTCAACTGTTCAGCCAATTCCAAATTCCGAAGGAACAAGATAATTTGTACCAATATGATTATTGTCATGATGAGTCATATTTATTTTACAAATGCGAGTTATCACAGTCTACCACATGAGTCAGCGTTCACGCTAACACACTATCATGTTTGATACAATCACAGTCGACATTAATCATGATCGTACAATGCATTTACTGCCGATGATTCACATTTCCGTAATATTTTACCCACAGTATCACCTGAAAACATAGGCATTTTGTTTTGTATATGTTAACATATTTGCATTAGTCGCACTTATATCGTAGTTGTGCCTATGGACATAAGGTGGTAGGGTAAACGAAATATATTTGCTTGGTATCACAATTTGACACAAAGACGGTAATCAAACGCCTCGTACTAGCGACCAGTCGTGCTGTTCCCCAATTCATATGCCTACGCTTTTGTGCTAGACCTGGCGCCATGGCTTTGCTTAAAATCGCACTACTTATGTTTGGAAATTAAATATTTAAACTTAAATATTTCTTAGAATTTGAATGTAAAGGCGTCAAACTCTCCATTTAAATTATTGTATTTCTTCTCTCATTTTATTATCGCTAACTTTCACACTGGCGTGGCCACGAGCGCTAAATATATAAATTCACCATGTCAGACATTTATTTTCTTTACGGGACATTATGATGGTTACTTCGCATGTTTTAATATGTATTATTGGCTGGGGTGACACCATGCCAACTCATGATTCTAGGCAGAGTGGTCTCGAGTGACCGTCCCGCTAATACATCTAATATTAAATATGAATGGGGAGCGATCTGGCGCAGGGGCAGGATTCCTGTCTTCTGTGCCGGTGACCCGGGGTTTCAAATCCCTGGGCGGTACCGCTGAAACAGTCGCCCGGCCCCATATAATAACCCTATCGGAACAGGGTGAGAGTTCCAGCACCATGATCCCAAAGAGGATGCGGTGCTTGGTCCACAAACCAAAATTGAATATGATTGGTATTATGTGGTGTTCGCCCCTGTAGTTCAGTCGGAAGAGCGCTTGGCTGTTGACCCCACCCGTGTGGCAGCCCGGGTTCGAGTCGCTTCGGCGCTCGCGATTTTCCCCTCACTGGGATGACCTGCGGCCGGTGACAGCGTTTCCCACTTCCCATCAAGGTCAGGTGACGCCTGAGGGTGGGCGTCACCGTAAAATTGTCCAGGTCAACGTAAAACTTTCCGCTCTTCTTAATTCTGCCGGACGCTCCAGGGAATTTCGCGATCGGGGTTAGGGTCAGAGCCTGGCAACAAGCTATCCTTAGCTCGAGGCCTGGCCTCGAAATCCACCCATTCAAAACTTACGGACTAAATGTATATCATCTACACAAAAATTGTTACATAGAGGGCAGGCAGTTTCATGGTCGCCGATCACGATTTCGCTTCGACTGAACGTTACTTTAAAAGAACGAAAGACCTGTTCCAACGGTGGTTAATATTCTTCCGGTCTGTACTACAACTATTATTTCGTCACTGATTTATATTGGTGAGCTGGCGGTGTACTATCATATCGCAGAGGTCAAGGTGCATACATGTAACCAACTCTGCCCAGAAGATGGCTCTGGTCAGTGAAATCTATCCACTTTAATGCTCTGAGCGTTTATTGTTTATTGGTCTGCGCCAAGTCGTGTCGCACCATATCCAGGGCTGGAAAAAGCCGGCTCAATTGAATTTATGACAGGCAGGCTTTTATAATTTAATACCATTTGGTAGCAACAGCTAGGCGAAACAGGACGTTTAGTGTTTTGTTTATCATTCCAATATACATACAAGAAGGGAACTGTGCTGGTGATGACTAAGCATGGTAGTTGCCAGTTGCAAGGAAGATGAGGAATTAGTATTGATTGCCGCATCTGATAACGTAGAACAAAATTTGCCTTTAAATGTAATTGATATTTGTTTAGATTATTTCTGCAAGATAAATCATGTACGAGGCAATATTTTTGAATTTGTTTAACGTTGAAGATTGATCCTTTGACATGTAAATCATTTGATTTACCTACCCAACGTGATCAATATGAAAATGACATTGATTACGGCCAAGCTAACGTAAGGGGCTTTATTAAAAATAAAAAAATTAAAAAGCCGCTTAATAAAAACCAGGTGGCTTAAATTGATTTAGCCCAGTCGGTTTAAACCAAAGTGCTGGCTTAAATTTGCCCAACTCTGACCATATCAACTATGACTCATGAGTCAAGAGTTGGTAACCGTCCTACTCCCTTATTTTGAATTTGACGGGAGCGAGCACGCCGGGCGGCGTTATCAGCTACTACTGACAGGAGTGCACTGACGCTGTACGTTATCCGACCTCATGTGCTTGGCTCGCACTGATAAAACCCCGCTCGTACTGAAACTGAAGTGCCCACGCGGCCATTCATGGCGGACCGAAACGTTCTAGCCGAAACACCGGACACTCTAATTCATATCAAACATAACTATAATGGTCTCTGTCATTAACTCAGGGAAGGGGGAGGGTGTTTTTTGCTCCTAACAGGGGCGTCGCCACCACTAGGGACACTAGGGACATTGTCCCTGGTAATTTTCAACCCCTCGAAATCTACTGAGGACTGCCCCTAGTAATATTGGGTGGCGCCACCACAGGAGACACTTAAGAGCAGTGTCCCTAGCAGACTTGTGCTTGATTCCGCTTCTGCGGAATCGATTCCGATTCCAAGCGAAGCCAGCTGGTTTCGATTCTGATTCCATAAATATTTTTCTAAACATCAAACAGTATGCGATTTTTAGGTTCAGGTCAACGGTGACCTTCAGTTCAACGTGAATGACCTAACATCGACCCACAACCAAAAGTAGCGATTTTGCAATGTCCGTCGTCATTACCACAGTGATGAGTATACAACGATTCGCTGAGCGTCAAAATGTTGGTCGTTATATTGGCTATCTGGCAATGTATCTATTTTTAGGTCTGAGCTATTTAATGACCTCTCAGATCACGGAAATTGGTACCACAGATGAGAATTGCTATGCTGTTTGCATTACAGCTCATGCACCTATGTACAGGCGCTTAGTATAACTTCCGAACGGAGAGATATAAAGAGGCACCGTGAAAAGCAACGTGTTGCCTGTCATAAGGCAAATCCAACGGCATCCCATGTTGAGTATCTTGGTCAACTGGTGACCTTTGGGGTCAGGTCAATGGCACTTAAGGGTCTGACATGACCTTGACGAAGAGGTCATTGGTCAGGATCTAATAGCTGTATACACTTCAAGTTTGCATAGGATACGTATAATTGATGTAAGCTTAATTACTTTTTTTGCAAGTTGCACCGCATATGTAAAAAGTTATCCAATACAAATATCAAGTGGTCGTTTTGGACGCCCGTAGGGCAAGGGCAAGGGTTAACCCATCAAACTTAGAAGCTAAAAGGGTTACGAAGTGGAAAATGTCAAAGATCAGAACAAACCCTATCAAACTTTATTCTGACATTTTTGCTCAGATAAATATTTAAGTCACTATACGCCATCTAAGGTCAATTTTGGCAACTAATGAAGTCTACACCAGAATCCCTCATATTTACGTTCAGAAGCTATAATGCCAGGAACAAATGAAAAGCAGAGGCTTTGGAAAAGTTCGCTCGCTCGGCTTAGATTTCCTTCATTTTCAGGGCAGGTCAGTTTCTGGAGTTTTAGTCTCCAGAGGTCACCAAATGTCACAATTACACTTTTTCCGTATGTTTGAGTGAACTATTTTTGCCTAAACTAGAAGGAAAAATTGCTTTGCCACCATATACAGGGATGTTCACAAAAAACTGACACATTTCATTTATACATTCCGCGCAAAACAAGTGCTCCGGCATGGAGTTTCGAATTTCACAAAATCCAGAATTTCATGGAGATTTATTCAGTACACGACCTGAACACACCTCTCCCACTTCCAAGTCGCTACAGGACATGTTACAGATGGCGTCCGTTTCGGGCGACGCACAGCTCTGCCCACCACCGGACGCTCTTCGGCACGTGTTGGCGGAGAGGGCCCGCACAGCAGCTCCCACTGCCCTCTTCAGCTGCTTCAGGGTTCGTGGTTCTTCTTGTAGACGCATCTCTTCAGGTGTCCCCACAGAAATAATTTGGGGGGACTGAGGTCGGGGGAGTAGGCTGGCCAGGGGTGGGGATGTTGCGCGAGATCACGCGCGTGCCGAAGTGCTGCTGGATCAGCTGGATGGTCGCGGCTGCTGCATGTGGGGTCGCGCCATCCTGCTAAAACCACTGGGTGGCGTAGGTATCCGCGCACCTCTGCTGCATGGCCGCTATAGGAACCGCTTGACGATGCAGCGGTATCTTTCTGCATTCACTGTCTGCGTGCGGCCGGCGTGGTCCTCGAACCAGAAGGGGCCGATGATGCCCGAGCAGCTGACGGCGCACCACTTCAATACAGTTCAATGCACTTCAATGTCAACAGTCTTTTCTAGGAGAAACTTCTTCGTTTAGCTCAAAATTGTGTTGCGGGCTGGAGCTGTCCTTGCCTTAAACGGCTTCGGAAGTTTCTTTGGATTTGCGTGACAGACTCAGTCAGCCTAGGAAATTCAACGATGTAAATTTGTACTTGTTACTGCAGGCCCCTTGTTGCTGGTTAAAATCACCAGCCTGGCCAAAATTTCCATTTCACGAGCTTTCATTTGGCATATGCATCGATAATGTTAATGTCCTTAGATCGTCATACAATCGTTTTCAAATGTGTCAGTTTTTTGTGAACAACCCTGTACCATTGTTTTTTTCCCCGTTGAGAAGCATTCATCGACATATCCAGCTTATCTGGATTAGGTTAAAACTAATACTTTACTTCGGTTAAAGGTCACCAGGTGACCCTGCCATATTCACTTCTCTAGCTTCATGCCGTCGATAGTTATTGACAAAAAGGTGTTGGTTACCTTGGACGACCTCATGTGACCTTGCGAGGGTCACTAAGCAACAGCAAATCCGGAAACATCAAGGTCTAGAGTAACACAGACTAAAAAAAAAAACGATCTGATGCGTGACCACTAAGTGGAAAACATTTGCCAATGATTTACCGTTGCTAGCAATAATTTGCAAATGCAATGCAATTTGGCGGACAACCATGCAACGTTAAAGGAAAATAAATGTTAGTATTGGATTCCAGGCACATTTTTTACATTGAGCGCTCCGCTCGTCTTTACGTGGTATATGGGAAAAATCCGAGTATGAGCGGCCCAACCCGACCCGTGGCGACGCTATTGATAACGCTAATATCTCTGCAACGCACTTTACGATTGACAAGGTCTTCTTTGCTGGTAGCCCCATCCAATCAATCCTGTTTTTTGCCAGTGCCGACTCAGTGGTGACACACTGCGCGTGGCCCGTGCCGCGTATGGGTGTCGGAGATGTTTGTCCAAACTCCGCAAACGACTGGGCTGATTGTGTTTGAATTTGGTGTGTGGATAGGGACCCCTCAGTCGCCGCTTTTCCACAAGTCAATGGTAGGGTGCCTCTGCACGTGCGCACGTACACACCCCTATTTTGTATCTCAGGAACGGCTGAACCGATTGTGTTCGAATTCGGTGAGTGGCTAGGGACCTCTCAGCTGCAGCATTTTCACAAGCCAGGGGTGGGGTGGCTCTGCTCGTGCACACAAGCACACCCCTATTATATATCTCAGGAACGGCTGAGCCGAATGTGTTCAAAATTGGCGTGTGGTTAGAGGACCTCTCAGTCTCCACTTTTCCTCAAGTCAGGGATGGGTGCCTCTTCATGTACGCACGTGCGGACCTTTTTAGTATCTTAGATTCTACTTGACATATTGAGTTGAAATTCACCATACATTTCCTTTGCGCTCTCTCGTTCTTCGCCAACTACGGCGCTTTACTGGTATTACGAGCGAGTGCGAAGCGCTCGCTCGTCTTTACGTGGCATATGGGAAAAATATGATAATGAGCGGCCCAACCCGACCCGTGACGACGCTTTTGATAAGCTTATATCTTTGCAACCGCACGTCCAACTGACAAACGGGCTTCTTTGCTGAGTAGCCCCATCCAATCAATCCTGTTTTTATCAGTGCCGGCTCATGTGGGTGACTACCACTGCGCGTGAGGGGTGTTGAAAGTTGCTTTATCGCAAAAACTCCGCAACGGCTGGGCTGATTGTGTTCGAATTTGGTGTGTGGTTAGGGAGTCCCTAACCACACACCAAATTAAAAAGGGTCCCTTATTGGGACCCCTCAGCTGCCGCTTTTCCACCAGTCAGGGGTGTGATGCCTCTGCACGTGCGCACTCGCACACCCCTATTCTATATCTCGGGAACGGCTGAACCGATTGTGTTCCAATTTGCTCTGTGGTTGGTGACCCCTCAGCCACTGCTTTTCCACAAGTCAATGGTAGGGTGCCTCTGCACGTGCGCACGTGCAAACCCCTCTTATATATCTCAGGAACGGCTGAATGGATTGTGTTCGAATTTGCTGTGTGGTTAGTGACCTCTCAGCCGCTGCCTTCCCGCAAGTCAGAAGTGGGTGTCTGCACGTGCGCACGTGCGCATCCTTTTTGTATCTCAGAAATTGCTTGCCCGATCTAGTTGAAATTCACCATACATTTCCTTCGCGCTCGCTCGTTCATCGCCAACTACGGCACTTTACTGCTTTATAGAACGGGACGGCGTTTGTTAAAAATTGTGCGTTGTTCAATTCAGTGACTGCAAATGATCAAGGGAGGAGGCATTTTCCGACATTTGTAACGTTAAATATGGGTATGGCCAATAATTATTTGTTTAATACAAAAAGGCGGACCAACCGCAACAGTTACAAAGTAACGGCAACGGTTAGCTTATGCTTGAACAGTGAACCATTACACA